>CANTUT010000017.1:0-62500 GCA_947687605.1 Reutealis trisperma | reverse complement strand
AATATTTTGTGCGGGTAATATACAAACTAGTTATCTAATTTCAATAATTCACTCACTTTTAAAATTAGTTTTTTCAAATTTATATTATCAAATATCAATATGGTATTAAGATCTAAATCGTTCCATACATTACCCCTAATAATGTATAATTTAGACTAGACTTGTAACTATTTCTTAACGTTATGTGGATTTCACATTTTGTAAATATCAATTAGGTTTGCCCTCCATTACCATTTTTTTTTTATTTTTATTCATATCTTACATCAATTTTCATATATTACATAAAGTTTAATTTCTTGATTTATTCTTTTAATTGATTATCAATATGAAAATAAAAACTTGGCAACTAAGAAAATTTTTGTTTTGTGATATGGCTTATTTTGGTTTTGTGATATAGCTTCAAGAAATTCTTTTTTCATTTAATTATTTATTTATTATTGTCTATTTTTTTTTAAAAAGGAAAGGAATAATAGAGATTTTAATATATAACAAGGTTATTGTGTACCTAAATGCGAATAGTAAAATTGCATATTTAGTGTCTAATTTTGGCAAAATTTTTATAATTAAGTGTGTGAACTTATAAAAGTTTCAATTTAGTACTTGAACCAATTAATTTGTTTCAACCAAGTGTTTTTGCCCAGTTTCTAACCAATAGCCTTGTCTTAAAAACTGGCGTAGATTACTCAGCTAACATGGTTTTTCATCATTGGTTATATACAAATGACATGGTATATGATATGTCATATGAAGTGTATTTGCAACAAGAAGAAAATCTTCCAACAGTGAAAAATCCCTAAAATTTGCATATTAGGGATTTATGCAAATTGAAGTTGATTTTTCAATTTCTTCATTGATTTCTCTCTCAAATTTCTAATCTTCATCTATAATCTGTAAATTCTTTCATCCATACCTCTAATTCTCCTTATCTATACCTGATTTAATGGAGGATACACATTAACTCGATGCAAATGTGGTGAGCAGTGTATAATGAAAACATCATGGACGAACATAAATCCTAAAAGTAGATTGTAGGCTAGAAAAAAGGGGGATATGATTATTTCTCTTGGGTTGATGCTGAAATATGTGGTAAGAGCAAACAGATAATACCTAGATTGTTAACGAGGCTAATAGAGGTTGAAGTTGATAGGGATAGGTGCAAAGAAGGGAGAAATTATTATGGGGATGGGCTATTTTTTTCATTTTGGTATTGATTTTCAAGTAATGTATTGTAATCCATGTATTAGGTGCTATGGTTTAAGGTGTTAGAATAGTTCAGACTTGTTAGGCTTGTATATGGGAATTAAAAGGCATCCAATTTTGATTTTATATGCAATCTACCTTATTTTTTTAATTAATATATAATTAGATTTGCTTGATATTACTTTCATATGAAATTATTGCTGATTAGTGTTTGATATTACATATTTATGAAATAGATGATAAGTGTTTGATGAAATGCCTCAATAAAGCCAAATTCATAATACTAATGTACACAACACATACCGCATGGCATCAGATAACCACTAAACCCAGCAAACACACCAAATTGAGCATACAAGAATACTAGCAAACCAACAAGCATAAAAGCAGAGTTAACATTCACCACATAGTGTACTAGTATATACACCAAAAATGCACAAAACATAGGGTCACTAAACCTAAAATATTGAATTGAGACAATGCATAAGCACTAACTTAATTTGCACAAGTAGAACACCTAAACACTTAAACTTGCATAAACAGAATACCTACACACTCAAATGGCTAAATAATCAAACACCTAAACACACAAACCCCATGCACTACAACTATGACAAAATCACAAATAAAACCTGCAAAAAAACTGGCACTAAAACCTGCAATAAAACCTAAAATGCAACACACTGCCAAACTAAAACTCATTTAAGCAAAAATACATATCAATCAAGCAAAACCTACATATCATTCCAACAAAACATATCAATAGAATTACAAGTTGAAATACGATCTCAAACATGAAAATTCCAATAAAAGACAATGCCATTCTCTAAAAATAAAAGACAAATTATATTAATGTTAAACTAAAGGTGTAAAAGTTACAATTTAATTTGTTTTCAAATGATCCAAAACAGTACATGAACTTCAAGATGTTTAGAGTTAACAATATAATTACATCATGAAGTTTAAATCTATAGAATGTGATAGCATCTATATTAATTTCGCCCTTGTGTTGGAGGTGGCTATGATGGCTCTGTGTCGCCCCTTTTTCTACTCTGGCTTTTTTGCTTCTTTTTACTTGAACCCTTGTCAGTATGGCTTGAATCACCTTTCTTTTTTCTACTACTGCCTTTAATTTACTTCTTTTTCTTTTTCTTATTCTCCTATTACATACATATATTCACATTGTTAATCCAATATAATTATATCACAATGTACAATATCAAACTAGTTAATCTCTATACTAGTATTTTACCTCCAATTGCTGTGGTGTAATGAATTGGTTTCCCCATTTTTGGAAACCTTGTTTCTTTAAGTCATGAAAGAGGGCTCTGTTCATTTCCTAACTTGACTATGCCCTCAATATATACCACCTTTTAAGAAGCTGTCCTAGGCTACATAAAACATGCAATAAACAATAAAACATAATTTAATTTGTCAGTGACTTTAAATCACATATATTTGCATATAAATTTAACAAAAACTTACATTAATAATTCCAGTATCTATATTAATATAGACTCCACAGCTAGAAGGTGATTGTTGCACAATTCTTGGAATGTATCTAGGTCTATTTGTTCTCCTAAAGCAGAAGACTGTGCCACTGAACCTGGCATCAATTGCTTCTTGGTTTGATTCTATCACTCTTGCACTTGTAATACTTCCAGTTTCAACTAATGGGCAAGAGGTTCTTATTCATTTTGCTCAATTATAGGATTTACATTTTGCTCACCATGTCCTACTTCAATATTCACATTCACAGCTAAGTCTTTCAATCCCTAACAAAATAGTAAACAATTATATTAGTAACAAATACACTTTATATTGGAAATTAATTAAAATTTATAACTTACAACATGTGTTACTTGAGAAACTTAAGGTTCCTATTGCTTTGCTTGTGTAGTTCTGGTTGCCTTATTATTCCTTTTTTTAAAGATTAGACATCCTTCCTTATTCTGTCCATTGCCAAAACATACATTGCAAGTCATTAACCTCCCATTTCTAGATGGTATATGGCCACTTGCACCTACTTCTCAACCTCCTTTCTCCTATTTTTTGCTTTTTTACCAACTTTTTTCTTCAAAAGTAGAGGTTGAAGAGGGTCATTCCCTAACTTTTCCCAGAACTTACTAGCATTCATTAGATACATCATATGAGAATATGCTTGCAAGTACTTTTATTCTGTATAATATTCATGAACAAAGTCTAATGGGTCCTTATCTACTTCTAATATTGCACAAATGGCATGACAATAAGGAATGCCAATTAATTCCCATTTTCTATAAGGACAAGTGCCAAACTTTAGATCAACTATATAAGTCACCCTTTTGAGACACTTAAAATTCAAAATCACCATTCCAAATAACTTGGCACTCTCTACTCTCCATATAGCTTCCATGAACCTTCTTTCTTATCCTGTTACCAAAATTCCCTATTAACTTATTTGCCAAGTCTCTGTTAGTGTGCAACCTACTCATAGCTAATTTCCTTATGTCCTCTAACATGGAAATTAAATTTTTAGTCCTAGCCTCAATGATTTTCCATTAAAAGCCTCTATCAAATTGTTATCAATAATATCACACTTTACATCAGTGTTGAAATAGACTCTGCACCAATGCCTAGGATGTGCATACAACATGTCCTCAAACCCTTGCGGAGATAATCCCTTCATCTCATTCATATTTGCTTTAGAATCAGACATATTTGCTAATTTGGCATACATCCAAAACTATTTTTAAAGCTGTTCACTTCTGCCATGCCTTTTTCTCCAGTTTGCATATAGGTGCCTAGCATAGCACCTATGTTCAACTTTAGGTAGTATATTATGTACTGCATCCAATAATCCCTGCAACAACATATATTCACATATTCAACATTAACACAAACACAAACACAAAATACTAAAACAATATATAAAGGTAATGAAAATAATATATGACCTTTTGTTGGTTTGTAATAATTGTCCATCCATTGCCATCTCCAAGTGCCAAGTCTTTTTCTAGCTACTAATTAAACCACTCCCAAGTTTCCCTTTTCTCTTACTGAACCAAACCCCATGCAACAAGGAATATTTGATTGTTCCCATCCCTCCCAACTGCCACCATTAACTTCCCTTTTATTGCAACCTTTAAAAAACACCCATCTAATCCAATCATCCTTCTACACCCACCAATAAGTCCCTTCTTCAAGTAGTCAAATGAAATGTACAAACTATCAAAAATTGGGGTTTCTTCCCTGATTGGCCTTATAATCCTCATTCAGTTGTACTCCCTGGGTTACTTCTCCTTATTTCCACTAAATAATCCCATAACATACCAAATTCAACTTTCAATATACCTTGCAAATTAGCTAATGCCTTGTTCTTTTCCCTTTTTACCTTATAAGGATTCACCTCAAGCCTCAAATCTTCCTTAATAAGTGCTTTTAGATCAACCAACTTCATGCTAGCTATACACTTATATTTGTACAAGTGATTATTAGCTAACCAAAAGGTGGTAACCCTCTTATTCTTGTTGGTAAACTGGCAAGTATGCTCTCCTATGTATGTTTTTACTACAAATCTCTTTATTACACTCTTAATTGATGCATATATCATCCAATTGCACTTATGGTTTACACACTTTGCTTTACCTCAGTTTTAGTATTCCTTACAAGCTTAGTTGCCCTCCTTTCTTATATTCCATATCTAGTCAATGCCTCCTTCAATTGACTTGGGCCATTAAATCTCATGCCCAAATGAAAATTCACCTTCTCAGCCGAAAACCAGGGAATTTTAACCTCTTTTTACTACCATGGTCATCTTCAAAATCCATACAACGAACTATTCTATAAGAATCATTAGAGTCAAAATACTCTGAATCATCCCCTTCCCCTAGAATCTTAGGTACCTCACATATGCTTCTTTCAGGTCTTTGCAACCTCTATCATTTTTTTGTTCTTGTTCAACTTAAATGGCCTTACACAATTTCTTGCTTCCTGCAACTCATCATCATATAACCATCTGCAATCTACAATCTCCTCATTTGAATCCATATTTTCATCTTCAACATCTGCATCTTTTTCATTATTTTCAAATTCATTATCTGCATCCTTTACCTTAATAGCTTGTCCTTCCTGATCTCCAATATATCTTGCTAACCAATCAAATTCAACCTCTATGTTTGTTAAGAAATTAACATCAAATGCAGGTTCATTTGTAGCTTGTACATTTACATCATCTTCATTTGCAGGTATAGGTACTTCATCAATTGTGCACAACCTACCCTTGCTATTGTACTATGGACTCCAACTGGTGGTTAAGATACAGCTAACAATTCTTCTCCATGCTCTATCTTTGTAAATTGGCTGAATAACACATCATCCTCATTTAATTTAGCAATCAAAGTTGAAGCTATTTACCCTAAATCTTGCTCCTCACTAACTCCAACTTTCGCACCTCTAACACTATCAACAATATCATATTTCCCTCCATTTATATCACATCTACTACACTCTAAAACATCCTCACTAGATCTGCCATCCTTTAACCTAGTATTAGATGCTGCATCTACCTCCTCACTATCAGCCATAACTTGATTAATTTTACTACTTCTAGCCCAACCCTCATCTATTTTTGGACCTTTTGTTAAGTCTAAAATGCCCTCACTACTATCAATAATTCTCTCTTTATGTTCTGTATATAACTCCATCACCCCTTTTCTTTTAGTAAATTAACTGTGTCATTAAAAGAAGATTCATAGAGCATCCTCAGTGCTATTGTTATATTAATTTTACCTACCGCCCTAAAGTGAATCATATGCAAATCTCTAATTCCAATTAAGAGTTTTACATATGTTAGAAGACTAGGCCATGTTAAAAACTGCAAATTTACCCCCATTTCCATTATAGTGCCCCTACATAGGCCTTATTCTCTTCTAATAAATCCCAATAAAAACTCCTCTATAATGCACATTCAAAATATAACTATTTCACAAAAAAAATTAAAATAAAAGATTAACAGTAAGAATTTTTTATTCAAAAATAGAAAACAATTAACCATAACCCACGTAAATTATATTATTTACCAAAACAACTTTGCATTTTTAAATAGAAAGTTTACTTCATTGTCACAACGACATTTTTGTTGCACAAGCCAAACCAAATACAACAAACATGAATTTAAAAGAAATATATCACTACCATACCTTATCATTTTTGAAGGACTAGAAGGAGATTCGATGCCTTTTTGCTAGAAAATACGATCAATTTCCTCACTAAGAATCAAAATATCGAAATCCCTATTTCAAAATTCCTTAGCCCTAATTTTGCTTAATATGAAGATTAGGAATTTTTTTTCTATTGACATTGATGTTATTAGGTTAAGGCATATAGTCATTTTGTAAGGTTATTACCATGTGTAAATTTTATTATTCAAAAGAAAAAAAGATACGATAGAAAAAAAAAAAAAAAACAACTTGAAACCAGCAAAAACACTTAATTGAAATAAATTAACAGGTTCAAATACTAAATTGAAACTTTTACAAATTTACACACTTAATTGAAATATTTTGCCAAGTTTTGACACTAAATATGCAATTTTACCAAATGTGAATTACAAAATTCAATACCAAGTTTATTTAGGCAAAACGCATGCTATATATATATATATATATTTATATATATATATATATATATACTTCATTTTGTGCTTTTGGGAACAACAGTAAGCAACAATTTGGACATAAATTAAAGCATCTGATAACAAATGTTGATAATTTTTATTTTAACAAACATTTTAAGTTAGTTGGTTCTGTCAAATTGACATCCTTTCAATCACCATTAGACCTATTCTTGGGTTAGGCCATGGGATTCAATTAGTGAAAGAAATTGCAGGCTGAAATATATATATATATATATATATATATATATATATATATATATATATATAAACTTCATTTTGTGCTTTTGGAAACAACAGTAAGCAATGGTTTGGATGCATCTGATAACAAATGTTGATAATTTTTATTTTAACAAACATTTTAAGTTAGTTGGTTCTGTCAAATTGACATCCTTTCAATCACCATTAGACCTATTCTTGGGTTAGGCCATGGGATTCAATTAGTGAAAGAAATTGTAGGGTAAACGGGCCGAATCTTTAGAAAATTAAATATTTTTCAAACCTAAACTCGGCCATAAATAAGTCTAGTCATCACTCCTTATCTTCAACTCTTTAGCCACTTTTCCCTCTACTTCAATTAATACAATAAAAATTTGGGAAAAGTGTAAAAAATTTATACTGTCGTTTGAACTTTTTTTTTTTTTTAATAGGAGCATTTTTTTTTTAAAAAACTTAAATACCTTTTGATTTGTTGTACTAAACACTTAATTACAAAATTCAGTAATACTGTTAAGATTTGATCATTTGACAAATAACATAAATTAAGAAAATACTTTATATTGATATGAAATTTAACCAGACATTGTAAGGCTCGCTTTTGAATTAAAATTTAATTTTAATTTATTATAAAAATTCAAAAATATTTTTAAAAGAAAAATTAAAAATTCCTAAATCTCAAATTTCACTCATATAAATTTTTTTTACACATCCTAAAAGTCAAATAAATTTGTAATCTCACAAAATCTCGAGGGTTTTTTTTTTCTTCTATGTTTCACAATTACTCATAAATATTTCAGTTTTAATCTCATGAATAATAATAGTGGCATGTAACTTACAAGTTAAAGATTTTATGTGACTTATATAATTGTTTGATTTTTTAAGACATGTAAAATTTTATATCAGTGAAATTTGAGATTTAAGAATTTTTTTTAATTTCTTAAATTTTTATTTTTCTTTTTCTCTTAAAAATATTTTAAAATTTTATAAGTAATTAAAATTAAATTTTTAATTTAAAATTGGGTACTATAGTACCTAGTGGAATTTTATGTCAGAGAAAAATATGTTTTTAATTAATATTTTATGTCAAATGATAAGATATTAATAGTATTAGTGAATTTTATACTTAAATATTTAATAGAACAAATCACAGCATACCTAAATATCAGAGAAAAAAAAAATCATGCACCCAATTCAAGGAAAACATCAAACTACATTGTAGTTTTGGACTTTCCCCCAAAGATTTATTATTCTAATTTTGATAATATCATGGATTAATTTTTATTACCACTCTAATTAAAATTGAATCAAATAATTTATGAAGGTGTTGATAAGAAAAAATTGACAGTTTTATTTATTATTTAAAATGGCAATGATTAAAATTAATAATTTTCTTAATAAAATTCACCAATTAAATTTGCTATTTTTTATTGAAATTCTTTTTATTTTTTTTTCCTTGCTACTTCAAAATTTTAAATGATGAGTATTATGCATTAATTAATATATTTAATTTCGACAAGAAATTCTTTGAAATTTTATTTATGAGTTGAGTAAGAATTTATTAAATAATAAAACTTTCAGAAGTAGGATTCATCATCAGCTATATTCTTCGCACACAAATGGAGCTGGCCACAAAGCCAATTCTAAACAACCAAACCTAGTGATGGCCCAAGCCTAAGTCAGCAATGGATGGCCTTTTCCAAGTGTAAATGGGTCAATTGGACTTGAAAAACATTTGAATTTGATACGATTTAATTGAGTGAGTGAAGCTAAAATTCAAACATTATATATATAACATCGGATTAATTTGCAATTTTATCTTTTTTAGAATTCTAAATTAAAATTGTGCAACTTTATTAGGCTTATTGCCCTATTAATGGATGACTATTTATTTTGGCAAAAAAATATTTCTCTTTTTTATATTTTTCAAATAATTTTAAAAATATATCTGAATTATGTATAATATTTATATCACAATTTATGATATTTACCGTAATTAAATATTAATAAACACTAATTTAAGCAGTTTATCAAACTTAGAAATTTAACGATCAAGTCAAATAAAGCATCCGACGTACCAAGATTGTGAAACTTGGCTTCTTTTATTTCGAACTTAGAATTAATTAATTTATAACAGAAATAAAATAATAAATCTATCATTTATAAAATATATCAAAGTTTACTAATTTTTATTAATATAATTAAATATATTACTCTTTTGAAATTTTATTTTAACTATTTTAATTATACAGTATGTATTTTAAAATTATTTAATTCTTTAGACCTTACTAATTGTAAGTCCACGCTTTGCATAATTTTGATTATAGTTTTTCATTTAATTTGTATTTTCTTAAAATATTTTAACAAAAGAATTATATGTTTTGGTTTGTATAAATACAATGACGTGAAAAATCTATAACATAGCTTCATATAAGATTAATTTTTATGAAAATTATTTGATACGTGATGAAAATTTTTTTAAATAACTATTTAGCTCATCTTTTATCATATATTAGTAAATTTGTATGGGTGTTACACATAATTTATATGATTTTCGACCTCGTAATTTATATTAATTATATATATAACCAAGAAAATAAAAAATCATAATTATAAACAAAATTGAATAAACTATAAAAATAAATAAATTTACCTAGCAATTAAATAAGAAAAATAATAACTTTAAAACATAATAAAAAAAAATCATATTTTTATAATGAATGGAAGAGATTGAGTGAAAAATATGTGGGATTGATAATAACGATTGAAAACAAAAGGTATTATTATCATGCAAGTAAAATACAATTAGACTATAACTCACACGTTGCTGCAGGGATTTCATTTTTTATATTTTTTCCAAAAAAACATTTATTTATTTTTTTAAAAAAATAAACATATTTGCATAAATAGTAATTTAAATAGAGGACTAATATTATATTTAAATAAATTAATTTTAATATAAAATATAAAATAAAACAAAATTTTAAAATAAAATATGCTGAGCAAGAGGTTACAAAACTAAAGGGTAATTAAACTTTTTATTGTTAATTATTAAGTACGTATGGATAAAAAATAATTCTAAACGATAAATTATTCAATGTATTATATCATTTGCTTTATGCATTTTTTTTTCATCTATTTCATATATGTTAAAAAATATAATTGTAATTCTATAAATGTAAATTGTTCAATGTATTATAGCATATGTATTCACATATGGGTTGTATTTTTTTTTTTTTTTTACCATCTATTACATATATGTCTAAAAATATAATTATGAATTTATTATTCTCATTACGATGCACAAAGTATATATTATTAATGTTGTTCTAATTATAATAAGTTTGAAATACAAAGCATTCAAAACATTCATAATACAAATTGTTAATGATGCGTTAAGTTTAGAAATCTAAAAAGGTAAATATCTGTCTTAAAACATATGCATTAAGCAAATATAAGAAACCAAAATAAACCCATTAGAACAACATCATCCACCATGTCACCAATGAACATGTTATATTAAGAATAAATAATTAAATTATTGTTATGTGCAAAAAAAAATAATGATAATAATAAATTTAAAAAATTGAATTTTACTTTTAAAAACTTAGCTTGATCATGAATATTTGTTATCATTTAGAGAAGATGAAGGACATTTAAGCCTGATAGAACAATATCTGGAAAATTGTATAATTAGCATGTAATATATTTTAAAGAATAATCAATATTGTTATCAGATGAAATTTTACCTTACATACGTTTTTTTTTTTTTTTGGGCTTCATCAAGAGACAAATCTATCAGTGAAGCAAAACTAATTTCGGATGCATTTGAAGAAGTCATGCCTCTTACCTCATCAATTTCATCTATGTTTGAAAAATCAAGGGATCACCTTACAATTTTTTTTTTTTTTTTCTATTGATAATGGCCTTCTAAGAAGAGTTCTACTCAGAGGAGGTGTTTCTATTGAAGGCATATAGATAAATTGGAAGAATTTCATCCATAAAAATATGAGCAACATTTAATGACAAATGATAAGCATCATTTGATTGAGTATTAAGAACGACCTGAAATGATTTTCATGTTCCGCAAATTCTGGCAATTAGTGGTGGCATTGAGTACTTGTTTTTACTTCCTTGAGCAAAGTTGTTTGCAGGTTATCGAATCAAATCAGTTGCTTGGAGATCAAAGATATTCTATGCAACCTTTGCGATCTTCGATAATACAATTCAATTTGTACCTGAAAAAATGTATTATGTATCATTTATATAATATGACTACTGATTATTTTTAAAGTAAAATGGTTAAAAAAATATACCAGTAAAGTGGAATTCCTTTTAATATTCCACATTTCTTGCAAAAAACTTGGTCAATATAATTTTGCACTCCACACTTGCAATGTGGACACTCTCTATACCACCAGCTATTCAAACTATCAATGCTTTTTATTGTAGCTTCACATGTGAACTTAATATCCTATTTTCAGCAATAGAAATTTAAAATAAAGATTAAACATGTTGAGGTAAAATTTTAGAAGTTTTAGCAATAGAAACACATAAAAAATATACCTTGTCAGAATGAATATCCAAAGACAACAACTCCTTAATAGTTTTTTTGTTAACAATTTTTTTGAGGTTCAATATTATAAAATGAAGAATCCTAAACTTCAACTCTCACAAATTTTTCAAATAGCTCAAGCAATCTGATAAAAAAATTTCATTATTATTATTGATAATTTAGAATACGAAAAAAATGAAAAATATAGATTTTACCTTTGTTTAAAATCAAGCACATCAGGAATATCCAAATTAATGAAATTTTTATTGCTGAAGAGCTATTTATCAACACTTCTTCTATAATACAAATATAAATGAATTTAAATATAATTATATTTATAATAAAGTATATTGCATTAACAATGAAAGAAATAATTTTGTTTACCATTAAATTTCTTGTTGATCATTGATAAAAACATGGCAACAATAGGACCATTTGATTCTTGGACAAAAACACCATCTTTTGGAAAATCAGTAGCAATCTTACCCCAAAGAGTAACTTCCAATTTTTCATTGCTGCAAAAATAACATTGATTAGAACAAAAAAGTTAGAGAAAATTAATTAAATGCATAAATAATAAATTTAAATGTATATACCTATAATTTTTTATCTTTAATTGCCGCTTCTTTACAGTTCTTCCTCTGATGTTTGTCTCATGAACGCTTCCAACAGAAATTAGTTGGCCTATGACATCTACAAAATATCAAATGTTTTATATTATAGTTAAAAATAAAATCCATAATTTTTGGAAGATTTTTGGCAAAATATACCTATTAAAAATGATATGTCACCTGCCCGTGAATTAATGTCATCAAAAGCATAAAATTCAAGCTTGTCAAATGGGATAGGATGATCATCTTCTTTAAGAAGTTTGATAAAAGCACTTCTTGGCAACCTAATTCAAAATGGATGGTGACAAATTTTGTATTTAGGTTGGGCATGAATGACAGTGAAGCCAGATATGTGGTAGGTATTTCCTTCACTTAGTAATTAATGAAAATGATCAATAGATTGTTTAGATATTGTACTTTGTATTGTATCACCCTAGCCAAATGATAACTCATATAAATAATTATATGTAATATACATATAAAAATTAAAATTAAAGAAAGCAAATTAAATTACATAACTTATTGTCTATTATTAAGAATTCAAGACTAAACGATTTGCTAGGATTATAAACATTCACAAAGTCTCATATCCTTGCAACACGAACTTTCACTCAAATATTTTTATTCTCAATGGTAAGTTCAGATAATGGTGTATATGACATTGTTTTTCAAATGATTCTACCAGGGAAAAAGAAATAAATAAGATATAATTTTAACAATTTATAACATAAATATTCAAGCAAAAATGAAAAAAAAATTTAAATTGGCAATAAAAATTTAATAGATTAACAAAATCTAACATTTTATATTTTATACTGTGAACTCTCATTTCAACACCTTTAAAATTAATTTGAACTCTTTAGAACTGATCAAAGTATTCTTGGTACAATATGATGTCTTTTCTATCATAATCGGACCTTCTATATCAGACAATATTTTTTCTAAATTGATCAAATCTTTTCTCTGACTGACTATTCAATTGTTCTAAAATTAATTTTGAGTCTATTGAAACTGATCGGTGAATTTTTTAAACTCCAAAACTCCCATAAACTAACTCGGAAGTGTCAGAATCTGACCTAAGCAAAAAGCAAAAATTCAATTAGCATGCCCAGCAAGGCATGGGGCAGTGCCGACACCTCTCTGGGTGGCATTGGCACCCCGCTGGTGGCTTTGGTGGTGTGGGCTTCACCCCCTACTAGTGGTCCCCAAAATACTCTCAATATGTTTTTCAGCAATTTTTCTAATGCTATTCCTCATTGTCTTTTCATATTTTCACTTTCCAAATTACCCTCACTCTCATTTTCCTATAAATACCCTCTCATTTCCACTATTTCTCCACACTCCAAAGTTGATATTGATTGCTAACTATTAACTTTTCTTCTTCTTCTTCTCCCTCCATCCACTCTCTAATTAATTAATTAATTTCTTCACCTAAATCAAGTTAATTAATCATTTTAATTAACTAAAATCTTTTTTTTAATCACTCAAAAGTTAATTAATTAATTAATTAATTACTTCCCTTTTTTTAAGTAAAATCAAAAAAATCTTTTTTTTTTCACTCATCCATTATTTTAATTAATTAATTAATTAATTCACCAATCATTTTTTATCAATCCAATTGTCTGGTCCGATAAAACGGAATTTCAGTCTAGCAAAACACTTTTTCCATCACATCCATCGAAATCTAAAGCATTTTTCATCAACTCATATCCCAAACTAAAAATCATTTTAATCAACCTATAAATCCCTCCACTTAACCGTGGAATGAATTACGTGGGTTTTGATTCACATTCAATAGGGTACATAGGCATGTTTGGAATCTAAATCCAAACTTCAAATCTAATTTTTCAAATTAAATTTATTTTCCATTGTTCCAAATGTAATTAATTGCTTTCTAAATGATATTTGTAAAGAAATCTGTAGTCTTCCTAAAATCTCATAAGGGCTAGAGATCCCAATTTTTATAAATGTAACTATCTTAATTGAAATTAAGGAGTGATTATGTGGTTTTTTAAATCCTTAATGATTAGAGGGAACACTCTCTTTAATTTTTGAATGTTTATTTCAATTGTTTCATCAACCCCAATGCAATCATGTTATGTTATATTCATACATTTTATTTACAATTATCATTTTATAAATGTCAATTATGAAATTAAATTTTCAAAGTCAAATTAAACTTTGGAGCCAAATTTAGATTATTTAAAACTAAAAACCTAGTCTCCAAACTCAACCTAATTCAAGGTTAGTGATTTTATCCTTGGGTAAATTAATTAAAAATTAATGAATTGGAGTCAATTTAGATTTTTTTTTCTTATTGTTTTCCCAACTAAATAAAATTAAGGTAGTAACTCCTAAAATCATTTTTCAAAATTAACCAATCCGAATATGATGGTTCCATCGTGAGTCCAAGTCTGAATAAGCATCCCGATTCCCTCTAACAAATTGGGCCGTGCTTGAGCGAGGCCTCACAGCTGGTGATTCTATTTGGAACTAGTTTCCACTTTTTTTAAAGTAAAAAGGAAAATAAGAGGATTACTAGTTGGTTAAAGAAAATTTTTTCTAAAATAATCTCCATTTAGCTCATTCAGTATAATGTGACTTTCATGCATCACTTTGCATAATAAAAGCTCATTGCCTAACCTTAGCTTTAGGAAAACTTTTGGATGATGAGTAACATTGGCTTGATAATTCTCTTTGAGTATGTTGGGAGACAGCAAAAGCATTCAACCTCGCTACAAATCCCTTATCTTTTTGATGGTGTAACGAGCAATCAGTACTGTTAGACCCATATGAGGCTCTTTGCCTCACATATGGTTAGGTATATCGATGCTTTAGTAGGACAGGGACCCTTAATCAAACCACCCTTTGCCGTTGTGCATACTAGCGTTGACCGACACCTCCTAAAGCTGACCAGTGTGTCTTTGAGGCAAAATGATACCTTTTTAGTGTGACTTCCAGAGTCTCTCTACTCCCAGCAAAGTTCCTTTGAGCCTTCTGAAAGGCCTAACCCTTCATATTTAGAAGCCCAAATTTTTTTGGCAAAACCAAAATCTTGAGCCGACTACCCATAAGCCGAGGCTATTCCTCAAAATCTCGTGAGCCGACTAGCCATAGGTCGAGGCTCTCTTTCACTAAATTATCTTATCCAAAATCATCTTTACCTATAGAATTAAGGCCAAACAAATAATCTTAATTGAGATTTACCCAAATCTGCTCTAGCATTAAGGCCAAACAGATAGTCTTGGTTGAGATTTATCCAAATTTTCTTTACATTAAGGTTGGACAGATAGCCTTAATTGAGATTTACCCAAATCATCTTTACCTCCAATATTAAGGCTAGACAGATAGCCTTGATTGAGATTCACCCAAATCATCATTACCTCTAGCATTAAGGCCGGACAGATAGCCTTGATTGAAATTCACTTCAAACCTTTTTTATCTCCAATATTAAGGCTAAACAGATAGCCTTGATTGAGATTTACCCCAAACCTTCTTTACCTATAATATTAAGGCCAAACAAATAGCCTTGATTGAGATTTACACAAATCTTCTTTGCCTCTAACATTAAGGCTGGACAAATAGCCTTGATTGAGATTTACCCTAAATCATCTTTATCTCCAACATTAATGGTGAACGAATAGCCTTGATTAAAATTCACCAAACCTTTTCTATCTCTAACATTAAGGCCGGACAGATAGCCTTAATTAAGATTCGCCCCAAACATTCTTCATCTTCAGCATTAAGGCCGAACAGATAGCCTTAATTGAAATTCACTAATACCATTTTTACAACCAACATCAAGGCTGAACAGATAGCCATTGATAAAGTTTCATTTATCCTAGAGGTCCTCCTCCCAAAGGACATGACAAGAACACACAAGCCCAGAGTCTCACATGGCACCCCTTCCCAATGTTCACTATCATCATAATCACCTTTTGTTCAAAGCCAATTCTGATAAAGGGGCAACTGTGAACCCTTAATTTTACACCCTCAGCATCCAATCGCAGCCTTAGCACTTTGCTGAATTTAATGTATTGCATGGAGCTATTATAACTGTCCTGCTAACCGAAGAAAATTTTTTTAGACTTCATTTACATTACCACCAAACATCCACATTTCCCAAACTCCATACCAATAACCAATCTCTAAAAAAAAAAAAAAGAATCTCAAAAAATGTGCCAACACCACGTGGCATGCCGCACGGCATGCGTGCAGCACCGCATTAGACCTGTGCAACACCGCATGTAGCATGTGCGACATGCTGCAAAAGCCTGGTACAGTGCCACACATGCTTGGTGTGGCGCCGCACTAGGTTCTGTGAGCTTCTGCTTACTGTAGGCCCCACCTGTGCAGAAAATGACCCTTTTACACCTTTCAATCCAATTTTCAACCATTTCTAGCCCTACCCCTCATGGTCTTTTCACATTTTCATTATCTAAACTACCCTCAACCCCATTTGCCTATAAATAGGCTCCCCATTTTCTCATTTCTACACATCTCTTGAATTAGTATTACTGGTTATCTACTAATTCCTCTCTTCTTCTCCCTCCAACCACTCTCTAATTAATTAATTAATCTTTTTAATTAATTAATTATCTCACCCTAATCAAGTTAATTAATCTTTTTATTTAACTAAAACTCTTTCTCTTTTAAATTAAAATTAATTAATTAATTAATCTTTTTAATTAATTAATTAATCACTTTTTTCCAAAATCAAATTAATCATTTTTCTTAATCCACCTTTCATCCAAATTAATTAATTAATCCTTTTAATTAATTAATCACTTTTTTTTTCAAAATCAAATTAATGATTTTTCTTAATCCACCTTTCATCCAAATTAATTAATTAATCCTTTTAATTAATTAATCACTTTTTTCCAAAATCAAATTAATCCTTTTCTTAATCCACTTTTCATCCAAATTAATTAACTAATATTTTTAATTAATTAATCATTCTATCATTTTCATCATATTAATTAGTTAATTAATCTCTTTAATTAATTAATTAATCTCTCAATTAATCCAATCACCCAGTCCCGATAAAACGGAACTTCAGTCTGTTAAAATCCTCCACCCACCAAAAGTCAAGGTATCAGCTTTTTTCCTCACTTTCAACACACTCAAACCAAAATCAATCTAATCAACTCCTAAACCCCTCCACTTAACTGTGAAACGAACTACGTGGGTTTTGATCCCCATTCAATAAGGTACGTAGGCACATTTGGAATCTAAATCCAAATCCCAATCAACCTCTTTCCCCCCTTTTTTTTTAATTAATGTATTTCTCATTTTAATTCTCTCATTACACTCATATCATATTCATGCATATTACTTACAATTATCATTTTATAAATGTCATTCATGAAATCTAATTTTGAAGTCAAATTAAACTTAAGAGTCAAATTTAGATTATTTAAAACTAAAAATCTAGCCCCGAACTCAACCTGGTTCGAGGCTAGTGATTTTATCTATGGGCAAATTAATTAAAAATTAATGAATTGGAGTCAACTAGGTTGTTCCTTAATTTTCCCATTTAAAAATAAATTAGGGTGGTGACTCCCAAAAATCATTTTCAAAATCAACCAAATCCGAACCCAAGGGTTCTATCGTAAGTCTAAACCCGAATGAGCATCCTGATTCCCTTTAACAGACCGGGCCGGTGCTCAGGCGAGACCTCACAGATTCCAATTGCGTTGCACCCATTACTGAGTCTCGGATGATTGGATGATGATTTAAGAGCCTTGATTGATTCCTTTCCTGACTGAATGGTCTATAATTCTGAGAGGTGCAAAATTAAGGGTTCACAACCGAGTCCCTTGATCCGAGATAATGGAAATTGATACTCCATGCACTTTCATGATCTCATCTATGTACAATTATGCATACTAGGCTACAGAGTACATGGCTTTGACTTGTAAAAAATGGGCAAAATTTGTCAATCGGTCCACTATGATCCATACAGAGTCATATCCTTTGGAGATTCTAGTTAACCTAACTATGAAGTCCGTAGTGATACACTCCCACTTCCATTCAGATAGTTGAATCACTTGAAGCATTCCAGAGGGTCGTTAGTGTTCGTACTTGACTTGTTGGTAAGTTAGGTATGATGCCACAAACTTAGCCACATCCTTCTTTAGTTCAGGCCACCAATAGTTAGCTCTCACATCATGATACATCTTGGTAGTTCCAAGATGAGCACATTAAGGTGTTTGATGTGCTTTCTTCAGTATCCTTTCCCTTAGTCCATTGACATTAGGCACACATACCTTTTTTCCACACTTTAAAATCCCATCGACCACTTCAAACTTAGGATTCTTTCCTTTCTCAATCTTATCCTCTAACTTAACTAAGTGTGGGTCTTTATCTTGTGAAGCCTTAATCTCCTCCACTAGCTTTAACTTCACTTGAAAATGAACTGCTAAAGCTCGTGATTCTCCAATCTCTAGCCTTAAGTCCTGACTAAACAATCCATTTAACTCCTTCGTGATCAGCCTCTTTCCTATGGTCATATGGGCTAGGCTTCCCATCGATTTTCGACTCAAAGCATCCTCCACCACCACATTTGCTTTTCCGAGATGGTAAAGAATCTAACAGTCATAGTCCTTTAATAGTTCAACCCATATCCCCTGTCTCTTTGGCTCAAGATGTACTAAAGATTCTTATGATTTGTGTAGATCTCACACTTCATTCCATACATGTAATGTCTCTAGATCTTTAGAGCGAACACTATTGCAGCCAATTCCAAGTCATGAGTAGGGTAGTTCACTTCATGCTTTTTAAGTTGTCGCGATGCATAGGCGATGACTTTCCCATTTTGCATTAGGACGTATCTAAGTCCTACTCTCGAGGCATCACAGTAGACTGTGAATCCTTCTTCACCTTTAAGTAAGGCCAAAATCGGAGCTGATATCAAGCACTTCTTGAGGTTTTGAAAGCTCTCCTCATAGGAATCCTCCCAATTAAACTTAACTTGTTTTCTTATCAACTTCGTCAATGGTGCTGCTATCTTAGAGATGTCCTATATGAATCTATGATAATAACCCGCCATGCCCATAAAATTCTGAACTTTAGAAACTGTTATGGGTCATGGCCAATTAGCTACTGCTTTAACTTTCTTGGGATCAACTTAATTCCTTCCTTACTTACCACATGCCCAAGAAAATTGATAGACTCCATCCTAAACTCACACTTAGACAGCTTCACATAGAGTTGGTGGTCTTGCAATATCTGTAGCACGATCCTTAAATGCTCTTCATGTTCTTCTTTACTCTTGGAGTAAATCAAAATGTCATTGATAAAATGATCATGAACTTGTCAAGGAATGGCCTAAATACTCAATTCATCAAGTCTATAAAAGCAGCGGGAGCATTTTTCAAACCGAATGGTAGGACCATGAACTTATAATGACCTTATCTTGTATGGAAGGTAGTCTTGTAGATGTCTTCTCCAAAGATCTTTAGTTGATGATAGCTAGACCTCAAGTCTATCTTGGAGAAGCAACCATCTCCTTGTAGTTGATCAAAAAGATCATCTATCCTTGGTAAAGGATATTTATTCTACAAGATAACTTTGTTGAGCTGGTAATAATCAATGCACATCTGGAACAAGCCATCCTTCTTTTTCATGAATAACACTGGCGTGCCCCATGTTGAACTACTCAGGCGGATGAAACCCTTATCGTGTAGGTCATATAGTTGCGTCTTTAATTCTTTCAACCCCGCCGGGGCCATATGGTATGGCTGTATCGATATGGGCTGCATACCAGGTAGTAGCTCGATGTTGAACTTGATCTTGTGATCTAGTGGTATCCTAAGTAGATCCTTGAGAAAAACATCCATAAATTCATCCACTACTGGCATGCTCATACCTCGAATGGCCGCCTCTTTATAAGCATCGACTACGTGAGCTTAGTACACTTAGCACCCTTTCCTTAACATCCTCCTTGCTGCTAAGGCTAATATCAAATTCAGAGGTTTCTTATCCCTATCTCCTTGGTACTTAAACTCTTCCCCATCCTTAGTTCGAAATTCCACTAACTTTTCTCTACAGTTAATACGAGCTCTATACTCATATAGCCAGTCCATCCCTAGCATTATGTCAATTTCTAACACATCAAGTTCTAGCAATTGTATAGGAAGTTTCTATCTATCAATGGCTATCTCACAGTCCTTAAACACATGTTCCATTTCCATCACTTCTCCTAAAGGAGTTGACACTACTAAGGGTTCAATCATTAATTCCTTATTTCTACCAAGACTCTTAGCAAAGCATGGTAATACAAAAGAATGCATAGCACTGAAATCAATCAAGCATCTTACACTAGCATTTTATATAGGAATGATACTTATGATGGCAGTGTGCAAAGTGTAGGCCTCTTGTTGATTCAGTGTAAAGACTCAACCTTTGCTCCTACTGTCTGCTGCCAGTGCATTTTCATCAACTGGCCCTTTGTTCTTAACTCCTTGCACTTAGGATTGGAATGATCTAGATTGTGGAGGCACTGAAGTTGCATTCCCCAAATTCCTTATCTAAGGGCAGTCTTTGATGAAGTGGCCTATTCGTCCACACTTTAAGCATGCGCTTGAGACTCTTCAGCAAACTCCAGGATGTTTCTTCCCACACTAGCCACAAGTGGGAAAGCTCTATTTAGTTTGTCCATTCTGATGTTCAGGTGTAATGGTGGCTGGCAATGATTCCTTCCTTGGATCTCCTCCTCCTCCTTTGTGTTGGCCTCCATTCCCCTTGTTCTTGTGCTTCCCCTTTTGCTCACACTTAGCTTGTTCAGCCCTTTCGGTCTTATATCTCTTTTCCATTATCTTGGTCTTATCTATCAGCTTAGCTAAGGTTGAGAATTATGTTACTGCCAATGAGTTGAATGGAGGTGTGATCAACCCTCTTAGGAAGCGGTTGACGCGGCTGGCTTCAGTAGGAACGATATTGACAGCAAACCTACTAAGTTGATTAAACTCCTTGGCACAATCCGATACCGACATTCTAGGTTTTTGCTTTAGCTGCTCAAACTACAGCGCCTTATCTTGCCTTTCGCCTTTCAGGCAAGAATTGATCCATCACCTTTTGCTTAAATTCTACACAAATAGGTGGATCAGCTCCATACAGTCTCTCCTTAATATTTCTCTCATACTAGTACCAAGACCCCTTCTTGAGTTAGAGTCCTACCAACTCAATCACTCCGGCATCCAAGCAAGATAATCGACGAACTAGCTTGTCCATCTCATCTAAGAATTCATGAGGGTCATCACCTTATCACCGTAAAAAGTAGGCGGCTATAGCTTTTTAAACTCTGAGACAACCATCCCTTCGTTAGGTAGCTGTTTCCTCTCTCTTCGCGTAGGTACCACTACCGTAGGAGGCGGAACTCCATTCCTTTCTTGTGTTGACAACACTTCTCACCTTTGAGCTCATAACTCATCCAATTCCTTATTGCATTATCATAATTTTCTGTTAACAAATTTTTTAGAATTTGAATCTATTTTTTTTCATTATCATCTTCACCTAATTTTTTTGAAGGCATTGTTTGGTCTCTAATTGACAAAATCCATTTAGAAAAAGTTGTTAGTTCATTATTTTCATTAATGTCATTTGAAGTCGACGTAAGATGCATATTTACAGTTAATTTATACACTTTAAAAAAATTCCACAAATAAGATTTTGTAATTGATGCATTTATAATATCATTTTTGGTACCATTAACTATTACAGGTAATATTTGTCTAAAATCTCTTCCTAATAAAATGATTTTCTCTCCAAAAGGATTATCTACCTTTTCTTCTTCCAAATTACATAAAATATTACTAAATGATCTAACGCCTGAAAACAATGTTTATGACTCATAGGAGCTTCATCCCAAATAATTAATTGAGTTTCTTGTATTAATTTTGCTAATTGAGTTGCTTTCTTAATTTCACATGATGAATGTTCATTTAAATTCATTGGTATTTTGAACCTAGAATGAGTTGTTTTACCCCCAAATAATAACAATGCAACAATACCCAATTAAGCAATAACTAAAATAATTTTTCCTTCAGATCTTAGCTTGGATATAATGACTTCATATAAATATGTTTTACCTATTCCACCATAGCCATATACAAAAAAATAATCCTCCTTTATTATGATCAATAGTAGAAATGATATCATCATACACTTTACGTTGCTCGGAATTCAAAGTCAAAATTAAATTATCATGCTTACATTTTGATTCTGTAATATTATAATTTAATTCTTCAATCAATAATCTATTATTAATGTCACCAATTACTAATTTATCAGGCATAGGTAAATTATGATCTGCTAAAGAAGAAGAATTTTTATTAAAAAAAAATTTCAAGCTCAAGTAAAACTCTATATTTAAAATAATGATAAAAAATAAATGAAAGTGGGATCTCTAACATATTATGCAGTTCATGTTTTATAATATCACAAAAGTTCTTTCAAAAAAAAATTGAAAAGTTTATCTGGATTACCAACTTCACAAAATAATATGATAAGTGTAAATAAGTGACGAAGTTCAAAAGACAATGCACATAAATTAGCTTCTTCCATTGCATTAATCCATTCAATATCATTTCCCATTAAACCATATGCAGCACAGGTTGATTGAAAAGTAGGATGCACAATTCCATTAATGGTTCTAATATCTTCAAAAATTTTTAGTCCTTTAACAATATTTTAAAGCATTCGTAAATAATAAAGTTCACCAAAATTTAGATGAACATAAGCAATTCTACCAATGCAATGTCCTCTTTTCGCCTAGCGTGAACTCTTAATTTTACACTTTATTATTCGACCGCAACTTGACACCTGCTAAATTTAGTGCGCTACGCAGAGTTAGCACAGCAGTCCCGCTAGCTGGTTAGTGGGCAGGGGACAAGGGGGTAGCGCCCCTTGCGGGAGTGCTGGGGGCAGTGCCCCCATAGCTAAAAATGGACTTGCAGTCACTTTAATACAAGAATATTTAATTTTTGAAATGCTAGTATTTTTTCTACCTAGACCGGACCTTCTATATCATATAGTATTTTTTCAAAACTGATCGAATTTTCTTCCTAACTGACTGCTCAAATATTCTAAAATTAATTTCAAACCTATTGACACTGACCAATTAATTTTCTGAGCTCTGTAACTCCCGAAAACTGATCTGGAAATTCAAAAATCTTACTAAGCAAAAAAGTAAAAATCCGATCAGCACGCCTACAGAGGCACTAGCGGCGCTGCCCAAAGGCCCTGTGGCACCACTCAGACTGCCCGCCTGCAGTCCCTAAAATACTCCCAATCTGATTTTTCAACCATTTTCTAGGTCTACCCTTTTGGTCTTTTCACTTTTCCACTTCCTAAATTACCCTCACTCACTTTTCTTATAAATACCCCCTTCATCCTTCATTCCAAACACATCTCTTAAATTAGTATTGATGGTTATCTACTAATTCTTCTCTTCTTCTCCCTCCAACCACTCTCTAATTAATTAATTAATCTTTTTAATTAATTAATTATCTCACCCTAACCAAGTTAATTAATCTTTTTATTTAACTAAAACTCTTTTTTTTTTAAATTAAAATTAATTAATTAATTAATCTTTTTAATTAATTAATTAATCACTTTTTCCAAAATCAAATTAATCATTTTTCTTAATTCACCCTTCCTCCAAATTAATTAATTAATCTTTTTAATTAATTAATCCATCTATCTTTTTCATTATATTAATTAGTTAATTAATCATTTTAATTAATTAATTAATCTTCTAATCCATCCAATCACCCGGTCATGATAAAACGGAACTTCGGTTCGGTAAGACCCTCTGCCCACCAAAAGCAAAGGTATCAGCCTTTTTCCCTTACTCTCAAAACACCTAAACCAAAATCAATCTGATCAACTCCTAAACCCCTCCACTTAATTGTGGAATGAACTACATGAGTTTTGATTTCTATTCAATGGGGTATGTAGGCACGTTTGGAATCTAAATCCAAATCTCTATCAATCTCTTTTTTCCTTTTTAATTTGTGGATATTTTATTTTAATTTTCACCTTGCACTCATGTCATATTTATGCATTTTATTTGTAATTATTAATGTCATTCATGAAATCAATTTTCAAGTCAAATTAAACTTAAAAGACAATTTTAGATTATTTAAAACAAAAAACCTAGTCTCCGAACTCAACCTGATTCAAAATTAGTGATTTTTATCCTTGGGTAAATTAATTACAAAATTAATAAATTAGAGTCAACTGGGTTTTTCCTTAATTTTTCCCATTTAAAATAAATTAGAGTAACGACTCCCAAAATCATTTTCAAAATCAACCGATCCAAACTTGAGGGTTCCATCATGAGTCTAAACCCGAATGAGCATTCTGGTTCCCTCTAGTGGACCAGGCCGGTGCTTGAGGTGAGGCGTCACACCTAGTCCATATTTTTTCTTTATTTTTCCGTACCTATTTTGTAGGAAATTCCATGTATGTAAGCATTATAGCATCTTCATACATACTATTAGTAGTCATCTAGCATCTTCATACATACTATTGGTAGTCATCCATTCAGTAAACATTATACAACCATAATGAGGATTATTTGCAATGTAAGTCAAACTGTCAGTTTGTTTAAATAAAATATTATTCATATGAGGTAAATGTATTGTTAGTTTTTCAACAACTGGATCTCTATATTGTATAGAATATTCAAACAATATACCAAATCCTTCATGTGGTGTAAGAAAATGAAAATCTAAATATGTTTCAATTTCATCAACAATAAGACTATCACTATTTTCATCTTTCTCAATATATTTAACATTATCTTTAATCATTGCACGAATTTGATCACTATCTTTATTAATTTATTTGAATAAATATTTTACCAATGTAGATTGACAACAAAATTCTACACAAATATGTGCTTCATATTTACAAACTAAATCTCTATTATAAGGAACAACAAAACAATTATTTATTTTTTCTTTATTTTTAAAAACAAAACTACCATTGTTTCTACATTTATAAGTAGGAAACCCATTACATCAATAGTAGTTTCATCTTGATATTTTTTTGGAAAAAATTTACTGCATTTTTTATCTTTCATGCAAGGTGATGCAGGATTAATAGGACCACATAGACCATGAATCATGAATTTTGAAACTATTTCATATGCTTCTAAATTAGTTTCTTTTGATGGTAGTTTAGTAGATATGTTTAAATCAATATCAGAAGGTGTAATTAATTTGTTATCTTTATGCAATCATAATAGACAATGAATGTAAGGTAATCCTCTTTTTTGAAATTCAACTATATATAACAAAGCAATGACTTTACCAAAATGCTCATCTTTTTTAAAATCATCCATTAAATGATTAACTGTCACTTTGAAAATATGACAAACAATATTAGGTCCATCTTCAAGTTTTAAGCTTAGGATATAATCTAACATTCATTGAATTTCAATCCATAATGGATTACATGTAAATGTTATAAATAAATCTAAATGTCCATAAATTTTTCCTATAGCCATAGCATCATGATAGTGTTTAATCATATACCTTGGACTTCCTATGTAGCTAGATGGTAATTTTACTATAGATTTCCCTATATCATTAGAATTTGTAGTGCCATGACAAACAAAATTTTTTATTCCTGAATATATTTCATATCTTAATTCTTTTAGATTTCGTTTAATAAAATCCAATCTTTCTTCTTCAATAATTGAAAATGCATTAACTATAAATTATTGAAACAAACGACCTTCTCTTAATAAAGTTATTCCCTCGTCATGGAGTTGTTGTAATCTATAAGCATAAAATTCTTGCGTTATTACAAACTTTTTAGGAGAATTTGAATTTCAATTTGCAAGCGCATATTCAATGTCTACTCTATAACCATCTTAACCATAAGAAAATAATATTGGATATTGCATTGCCATAAGACTTGTATGCAAAATGCTAATTCTTTTTAAATTTTCAAATTTATGCTCAATAATCATATCTTTTTCTTTATCAAACAAACTAAAACCTTCGACTATTAAGCCTGCCACTTTAGAAGATGATGGCAGGTTATATTGTACACTATCTTGAGATCTTCTACTAATTATTTCAATTTAATAGGTAGCAAATTATTTTCTCTAAATCTATCCCAAACCATCCTAAATGATTGTGCTATTTGGTTATATTCATCAAAAATTCTATAAGACCATGGATTATAACTTCATTTATAGACTTATGAGATGCATCTCCTAATAAAGAATGAATTCTATTATGAACTTCATTTTTCGTATCATATATATATATATATATATATATATATATATATATAATTGAGCAAATTTTGGGTTCACTCCATCATAAGGCAATAATGAACCAATTATATGATGATTTTGCCCACATATTCTAAATACGAATGGTCCTAGCCTCTTATTTATATCATAATCTATTTTTCCCCCATGGATGAAAAAGCAAATATCGCATTATAAAGTCTAATATTTTCTCTAAATTTCGAAGACAATGGACCTCCACAAGGATCTAACAAATTATCAAGGAAAGCAGCAGTTTGTTGCTATAAGGGAAGCTTTATTTTTCCTTTTGTACAACAAATAGTATATTTTTTTTTCTCATAGTGCATTGAGTCACTGGTGCATTCAACCAGCCAGTATAATACCCCACAATGTTCGCACTCATTATTTTAATGCTTTTGTAATTTGAGGAACAACAATTTTAGGATTGAGAAGAAGAAGCAAAATGTGTAATGTGTCTTCATTTTCCATGGCTTTTGAAAGTAGATGGAATAATTTGATAATCTGGTATCAAAGTAGAAAA
The DNA here is from genome assembly GCA_947687605.1 of Reutealis trisperma. Lineage (NCBI taxonomy): Eukaryota > Viridiplantae > Streptophyta > Magnoliopsida > Malpighiales > Euphorbiaceae > Reutealis > Reutealis trisperma. The sequence continues at coordinate 35,452 of CANTUT010000017.1, read as the reverse complement.
AATAAGAATGGAAATTATGTCAAATGAATTTGGAAGTACTATTATAAAAGACATTGTTGAATTATATACCTTCAGAATTCGCTAACTTATTGATATTAACATATAGTAAATTTTCTTCCATAGCCAAATGGAATATTGAGCGGCAGGTATTTTGAGAATTTCTTTGAATAACATCCAACGGTTGGTCATAACCATCTATTATAAAACAATTTTTATTTAAACAAAATGAAATTGTTCTAATTGCAAAAGTAAGATATTATATAGATAGTCTTATACCTAAATTTATGATGCCTAGTTGTATTGGAACATCAAATAAGTTATTGCCTTTCAGTAATTTACCATAAGAAAATTCCATGTTTGAATCTAACAGAATAAATAACATATTAATAAATAAAAGCAAATTGAATGTAAAAATGTACCATGGTAAAATTTAATCAAATAAAAATAAAATATTGAAATTTGATTTAAAATCCTTTAGCAATTTAAAATAAAATACATACCAAGCAAGTAGAATTTTGTTTTTTTTTTTTTCCAAAAGCTGCAATATAAAAAAAAATTGTATAAAAAATAAGAGATTAAGGACGATTGAATGACAACTATTTGAGCAAAAAGGAAATATAGGAATAAATAGTTAAAAAATAAAATCATACAAATCAATAACAATGAAATTATCACTATGCATGGATACTATCTATGTATATTTTATTAATGAATATTTAAAATAAACTAATATTTAAAAATTAGAAATTCAAAAATTAAAATCAATGGTAACTATAAATAATTATTACAAAGAAAGAAAGTTATTTACATTTTGTCAATAACTATTTAAATAAAAATTATATGAAATATTAGGAAGGAAAATGAAAAATGGGGATATTCATAAATTAATATTACCAAATACATAAGATAATAAAAACACTCATAAATAAAAAGTTCATATTTAGCAATATTCATATCATTTAAATTGAGATTCATTTTTTATGCTTGAGCAAAACCTTCTTTTTTTAGTTACTACTTGATGAAATCCATGAATGGTAACAACAGTTATTTCAATCGAATTAAAGAGAAAATAAATTTACTAAATCTCTTATTAAAAGTGAATAACAAAGTTAAAAGTAACATATTATTATTTTTAATTAATCGAAAACTATTATAAAATAAAGAGCAATTATAGAGAATAGAGAAAAGAGAGAATAGAATAGAGAATAAATTTCTTTATCATACCATTGACTATATCACCTATTTATTTGTGTAAAAATTTATAAAGATATAATCAAAGATAGAGTTCTATTTACATAAGAAAATTATAAAAATCCTGTGGGAAAATAATCTTAGTGAAGAAAAAAAAGTACATTATTCTTATAGAGATTTGTGCCATAGCACTGCCTCATTAAAAACCTTGCCAGGAAAACCCAATGGAATAAAACTTAGGCTAAGGAAAAAAAAGTACAGTGCACTAAAATCTTCCCCTCATGAAAACATGATTTTTATCAAATATCTCTCAATAGGTGCATGCGAATTTGGTTGACTAACTTTTCAAATGTGATTGTAAGAAGTGCCTTTGTAAACAAATCTGCTAAGTTGTCAAACCATATACTTAATGATGTTTAAGTAATATATATATATAATAATTTATTTATAGTACTCCTCAAGATTACTTACACCATGAATATGTCTCATTAAAAACCTTACTAGAAAACCCAGTGGGAAAAAACATAGCTAAGAAAAAAAATGCATTTCATGTGCTATTTTGTCATTGTATATATTACCTCATTAAAACCTTTGTCCAAGAAAACTCTGTGAAACAAAACTTGACTAAGGAAAAAGAGTACAATCATCTATTAATTCACTCCTCCTGATAAGAACAGATTTTAACACAGCATATACTAATCGATGAAACAATCCCATTTAAATACCACACTAGGTAGACTTAGTACATAAGTCTATTAGGTTGTCACTCAAGCAAATTTGGCGAATATCTCTTCTAGAACTCATATATATATATAAGAATTTGGGTGAAATTTATATGTTTACTTCATCACCCTTAATATACCCACCTTTGATTTGTGCAATGCAAATTGCATTATTCTCAAAACACAATGGGAGTATTTTACTTAAGTACTTTAGGACCATAAAAACCTTTATAAAATTATAGTATCACCATAAGTGAATATATAGCCAGTTTAAGATCTACCATTATGAAGATCAAGCAAATAATCAATATTCTCATATAGACCAAATTCAAAGTTGAATCAAAATATGATCATAATATTAATAGTACATTAAAGATAACTTTTTACACTACTTTAATATCTCTTAGTAGGTGCATAACTATACTTAGTTAGGAATTTTTTCCTACAAATGCAATATCAGGCCTGATACAATGTGCAAGATACATGAATGCCCCTATAACACTTATATGGTACTTCAGGACCAAATAGCTCTTTATTATCTTCTTTAGGTCTAAAAGAGCATCTCTTCACTACATATGAGAGGACCACTGCTGGTATATTTAAGGAAAAAGATTTATCTATATAAAATTGCTTAAGTATATTTTTCACATAAGTAGACTAGTGTATTAGAACTCCTTGATAATCGATTTACAGGTTGATCTTTAAATTTTTCATCTCGAACTCACTTTTCAAATAGGTATATACTTTTTTGAGTTCTTTAGAAGTCATACTGATATTTAAATCATCAACTTATAATGCAATAATAATATTTATCATTCTATGGTCTTTTATAAATGTAAATGGATATAGTATATTATTCATATATTTTTCTTTCAATAAGAATTTACTCAAACAATTATACCATATATCCATATTGCTTTAATCCATACAAGGATTTTTGTAATTTGATGAAATATATGTCACATATTTAATGTGTATTCATTTATAATATCTTTAATCCTTTTGGGACTTTTATATAAACACCACTTTCATAAGGCCTATGTAAAGCTTTTCTTTAACTGTCATACTAATTAAGTATCGGAACATGATCATTTTCATAATAAGAGAATTATTTTTCTCATACTTAATGATAGAATAAGTCTAACTCTATTTTAATTGCCTCTTTACATGATGATCAATCATGTTAATATTCAATTATACTTATAGATTTTGAATCCAAATTTTCTCTTAAAACAGCAAGAGTTATTATTGAGGCAAATTAATGGTCGACAATAATTGAATTTCTATCAACTATTTCTCTTATATTACAAAAATAATTAAGATTTCATAGTTTTCATTTATATAATATCAACTCTAGAAGTCATATCTGGAGAATCTAATTGTCCCGTTATCTCAATCTATATCTCATAATTGGCTATAACTCTTTGACTAAGATCTTCCTCTTTAGGAGGTTTCTATCCAGGAGATTTTTATGAGTGACGCTGCTTTTCTTTTCTGTAGATTTTTATCTTTAATTTTAATTTACTATCCATGCTTCTGGTGTGTAATGAGATTGATTGATTTTATATTTGCAATTGGAATCACAGCCCTTGTTGGGGTATTAGAAACTGTAATATGAGACTTTGTCACTTTTTTAGCATTTATAAATGCATTTGATAGTTAAGTTGCAATTTGTTGCAACTCTATTATTTTATGAACTTTTGGTTCACTCTAACTTGTACATGGATCAAAATTATTTAAAGAGTTTTCCTTGCAATAAATTTCTCGATATTTTTTAGCACTACAGGTGCTTTTCCTCTCCCTAATGTCAAGAAATGTGCCTCATAAATTCTTAGTCTCTTTTATGGACCAATTTTCACACATTGAGATAGTAATATTAATATATTCATGGCACAACTAAATATTTGCAACTCATGTCCTTGTACAAGTTTCAAAGGAGAGTATGTATGATATATATAATGGCATTCATGCCAAACTTTCAAGATTTAATTATTAAACTATAAGTTCAATGCTTGAATTGCAGGTTTAATGCAATATGTTGTGCATGTATATTGGGAATAAAATAATAATGAAATAACTCATTATAATGCACAACTTGTAAAATTCTTACAAATTATTCTTTTAGGGAATTTACACAAAATCACCAATATTGAGTTGTTTCCCTCATATGAGTTTTTACTCTTTCAGAGTTTTCATGATCTATCAAATAATTTATAGCATTCATATAATAATTTAAGTGTTCCTAGGTCATCAGAGACTAAAGAGTAGTCCAAAACTAATTAGAATGGAGAAACTAAGGAAAAGAATAGAGAATTATGAACCTAAAACCTAAATTGGATGCAAGTTTGAAAATCGGTACAATAAATGTGAAACCAATATATTTTGGTTCTGTGATTTTTTTTAGGTTTTGCTTTAGGAGAATTGAATGAGAGAATAATTAATTATAGTCTTAAATCCTTAAAAATTAAGTTAAAAATATTAATAGATAATAATTTGATGATTTATGGTAATTAAGCTTAAGAAATGGCAATTTTGAGATTTAGAGAAAATATATAATCATAACTTTGACTTTTAATTTGCAAAAAAAAAATAAAAAAATAAAAAAATAATTATAATAGAGGTGGCTGCTGAAAATCCAAGGAAAATAATGAATTTGAAATTCTTAATTTTGGTTATACGTAAAACCAAAAAAAAGAAAAAAGAAAAAAGAAAAGAAAAGAAAAAAATATATACATATGGGATAAGTTCAACTCACCTACTCAAAAGTTGGTTGTTTAACTAAAACATATAGAAAGAAGACTTGGGAAAGAGGAATTAAGAAATACAGCCACAAAGGAAAGAGTGAAGAAGCAAGAAAGCTAAGTTGAGGTGAGTTCAACTTATTAGTTTCATGCTTTTGCTTAAATATGTTATGTTTTCTTTGAAAAATTCTACTTCTTGCATGATTTATGGATTTGGTTTCAAAAAGTAATGAAAGAGAGATGGTTGTTTGAGATAAGAATGGAATAAAAGAATTGAATTGAGGATGTTTAAGTAAGGAGAATTAGAGTTAAGGTGAAGAGAATAAGGGTTAGTGTAGAAAGGCTAGCTTACTGAGGAGTTGACTAGTGGAATTTAGGCTCCAATTCAGGGACCTTGAGTTCAAATTTTGTCTTGAGAAAAACTAGAAAGTTGTAGACAATTATGTCTAGTATGTTCTTGTTAAATGGCTTGCCCAAATTCGAAACACTTTAGGAGATATGAGCCTGAATTGAGACTGACCTTGCACACAAGTTTAGTCTGCAGCCTGAGATTAGGGCCCAAGTTTGAGGACCTTAAAGACAGAATTGGGTCATGGTCAAATAGATGAAATAATTTTTGGAATGTCTATTTTAATTAGGTGAAAGAAATGTAGCATTTGACTAAGGAAATAGGAAGTTATAGTAGAAAATTGGGAATAGTTTAATGTGTCTAGGACAGTAATGCAAGGCAGGATTTGAAATTACACCAAATTTTGTGTAAGATTCAGAATGAGTTGAATTTTTAGTATGTTGTACCTTTTTATGTTATCTTTCCAATGTCTTAAGAATCAGGAGAATTGGAGTAGTATAACATGAGATATGGTAGGAGAAAGGAGGCTGGGTTAGGAAAGAAACTATAAGCAAATTTTTAATTTCAATGTTGTAACGTGTTTATATACATAAATTAAACTTAAAGTATATATGTATTGGTTGTGTAGAGGTGCCTGAGGGACAGCAAGGAGGTGAAAATCAAGAGCTTGGAGGACATTGCAGTTGATTATATTGAAAGGATAAGTGTGTATGTAAAACAATATAGCTAAGGTGAGTAACTATTAAACTATTATGCTTATGAACTATTTCCATGAATTCTATTACTTGTTGACCTTCAAAGTTCATTGATATCCTTAAAATTCTTATGAGTGATGAAATTCTTGATTCCTATCTTGATATTTAATTTTCTTTAAAAGCGTAAATGTCATTTACCCCTTAACATGTTCTATGTTAGTGTTACATGACTCATGCATCAATTAATTCATGTGTCAAGTGCATCATGTGATTCATGTATCAAGTTCATCAAGTAATTCAAATATCAAGTTCATCAAGTACATCAAGTATCATTTCATAGGACCTATGTATGCATACCAACCAATAGCATGCTCGACAAGGGGGCCTCTGTTTTAAAAAGCTTGCAAGGAAGCTTTTAGACCTTCATGTATGTTTGCAAGTACATTTCATTAACAAGTCATGTCGTGAAAATTGTCATGTATCGCAAGTATGATTCCAATTGGTATTATAAATATTATTTTCCTTACAATACCTATTGTTCTTGTGAGTCCAAGTTATAATCTCTGTCTCACAAGTATGATAGTATAATTTTTACTCACTGAGTATTCAATTCACCGCAATTTTCCCTTTTTTTTTTTTTTTTTTTTTTTTACAGGAAAGTAAGTGTCCGTTTAATGAGCTCAAATACTTATCCTCACTTGAGGCTCGAAGTTAAGTGAAGAAGAATATTTTTAAAATATTATATATATGTATATAGGTTATGAATCTTTGTATATAATCTATATGCTCCATGAGGTCCTAGCAACTTTAGAATAATAATAATATGATATCGCCTGTAAAATTATGATTGGCTTAAGAACTTTTAACTGTATGAAGTTGATAATGGAACTTAAAGACTATGATATGGAATGATATGTATAAATGTATAGTTAATTACTAAAATGTAAAATAAATGTATAAATTTGGCCTCTAAGGTATGTTGGTGTGTATGAGAAGCTTTGGGTTTTATGGGTTTTCGGTGGCTTTAAGCCTACCCATACCTTATGATCGTCATATCTCATAAGTGAGATGTGACAATTCACTTCAGGGAATACAGTTATACTAATAGTCATTGTTTGATGATTTCTCATTAGCAATTATTCTTTGCAATCACTAGAAAACAAACAATATTTGTAAATTTTCACTTTTTATACTGCTACTGCAAAAACATATAACTTTATCACTGTACAATTTTAGCTGTGAAGTAATTTTAAACATGATTGAATTGTATTCTAAAATAGACTTTAAGTCTTGTAGGCGTAAATTTAGCCAGTCATATTGAAATTGTGGTAGTACCACATCTTTCAAGTGATCATATCTATTTTTAAAACTCTTGTAAAGAATATAAAAATCATTGAGATATTCAGCTTTTAAATTCTCACTTAAATGAGGTTTAAGTATGATCACATATAACTTTTGTCTTGTTTTGATTTTAATCACAAATTAAAATCATGAACTATAAAAATTTTTCATAAAAATTCATTTTGGTGTTATATTTTTTCAACTTGAACCACAAATTCACAAATTAAACAGAGTTATATACAATATGTGCCTTTTAATTTTGATAAAATCTATAATAACTTCTATCTCATAAATTTATTTTAATAACTATAATGAAATCATATCAATACAAAATCAATTGTTAATAATTATGCTAAATAGGCACAAACCATAAGCAATATCAAACTTTAAAAAATCAATTTTAAACTTTTTTTTTTTGACAAAATTGGAGACATACAGCTCCAATAAATATATTTTTATCCAATGATAAAGTATTAACATTCTATCAGCATAAAGCAACTAAATCATTAAATAATTAAATTTTAAATATTTTTAACAAAATCATTACTGAAAGGCAATAAATCCAAGGCATAGTAAAAAAAAAAATTTAGTAATTTAATAATCACATAGAAAATTTTAGCAATTTAATAATCAAATAGAACTTTTGAATTAACAATATAATATATGATTAAAAAAAATTTTCAATTAAAATGCCACTAAAAAAACTAAAAGATAAATAATTAATTAAGACCAATTCAAAAATTTCAGCATTTAGTATCCATGATAAATAATTCTTATTCGTGATATCGAGAGCCATAAATTAATATTGTCTAAGTAATATACTAAATAAGATCATAATAAAATCAATCATTCAAAAACTTATAGACAATTTATTTAATTCTTTAACATAAAATATCAATTTTTTAACAAATTAAGATATTTAGTTCTTCAAGAACTGGAAAGAATACTAGTTCTTCAAAAACGATAAATAATATTAGTTTTTCAGAAAATACTAGTTTCTTCATGAACTAGAATTTGAAATATAATACTAGTTCTTCAGGAACTAGAATTTAAAATATATTGCTAGTTTTTCAGCAACTGTAGAGATTATTAGTTTTTCAGGAACTGTAATTATTATTAATTTTTCAGAAACATAAAATAATTCTTTAATGAATTGGGATGCTAGATCTCAGAATACTTTGGTCTTCAAGAACTTAAGCCAAAATACCTTAGTTATTTATTTAATTAATTTTTCAGGAACTATAAATAATACTAGTTTTTTCAGAAATTAGAATTTAATTAATAATAATATCTCCATAAATGTGCATATACATTTAATAAAATTCAAAATCACTACATCTAATTAGTTAAAATCAATTTAAATTTAAAATTAACAACTAATAAATTAAAACTCTATGCAATCAGCCTTCCTAGGCTTCAAATCAAGTAAATCAATAGTCACTGATACACGAAAATATGCCAACCAAATAATACTCATTAAATATAATATACTAAATTGACACATTACGGGTAGTACTAAAATCCAATAAAAATAAAAGCCAAAATAAAAAAAAAATAGAATATAATATACTAAATCTTATGTTACTGGTAGGGGCGCGCGCGCATACACATATATATATATATATGCAAGTTAATGAAGTTCCAATTAATAAATATTTTTATGGAGTTGTTATAAATAAATAAAAATTGATTTTTCCCTATTTATTTGCTTGAGCATCGTATTTTTCCAATTAATAAATATATATTTGCTCGAGCATCATATTTTTCCCTATTTATTTTGCAGTAAAAATTTATTTTCATTATGTATTAGGCTTTCTAGTTCTCATTATTTATTTTACTGTTTTAAAAATGAGATAAAATGTGAGAAATAATTATTGTTAAACACATTGAATTCAACAATCAAGTACAAAATAACAATAAACAGTATACCTAACAAAAAATAAGCAAGGACATCATATATAAAAATTTTATAAAGAAATGCAACAAATTAAAAGGTGAACATATAATTAAAGTGGTAATACTAAAGCTACTTATAGCATTATCTAATAATACTTTAAGATACTATATTTATAAACATAAGCATATAAATGTTTACGATATTCCTATAAATACATATACATAAAACATTAGATACTTTGGCCATAATCTAATATGCCAAATTTTAGTAAAGAAACAAAAAACTGGCCAACAAAAAAGTGGAATGATGAACAGCAGGTTATTAGGCAAGACCAACAAAAGCATATATTTAGAACTGTGATAAAATAGGTGGGCAATTCCTCCTACAGTAGATATAATCTTTTTTACCACCTTTATCAGCTTCTCATATTTCTTTGTCAAACTATGGTATTTAACAGTCAGCTCTTCATTGGCAGCTCTATGCATCCCCACATCTTGCTTTTCAATAAGCTCAAATTTTTTCTTACATATAACCATGGTTCAATGGTTATAGTCAACAATATCTATGTTAAAGACAGCACTCAAGTGATCTAATCTAAGGCAGCCAGCACAGCAACATTCTTTGCATTATCAACAGATGCAAAACTCATGCCCACCATATAAGCAATACACCTATTTCCTAAACTATCATAGCATGGATAATACACAGTGCATATAAAATTATTGTCACCATTAGTCTGCATATTAAGTTGCAATAGCTAGTCCTAAATAATACAGCACATAATCTAAAGTGAAATCTAAAGGGACTTTGATTGTTACCATTTATAAAACAGGAGGAAAGTAAGCAGGGAAAACAATATATTTGCTTTACAATCTAAAAAAGCAATCAACATTTTTATATATATTTTTTTGTCCAAAAGCTATCGAGTCTAAGGAGACTACATAAATAAATCATAAGAATAATAGTAACAAAAAAGAACGCAAAGATATCAAGAATCACTCTTTGAATACTATTAATAAATGTATAGTTTCTCCCTTTGTTAGAGTAGTAGAAATAAATGTAAATAAACACATACTTAAAAAGAAAAATTTAGAAATAGAGTCCAAAACAATAAGAAAAAGAGGTCTAATATTTCTGCCATACACAACTAAGAGTTAAAATAATAATTCTTAAGGCTTAGCATTCAAATTAATAGTTAAAATCTTTTTATCCTAAAATAATCCTAAAGATAAAAGCTACTTCTAATACACATTTGATTAATTACATACCATAAAGCATATTACTAGCGTATTTTTGTTAAGAAAATATAAACAGACAACAAAACAAATACCATAACATTGATTGAAAGAAATAGAGCAGGATAAAAGGAAAATCAATACTCACTCTGTCAAGCCAAGTACCAACAACATGAAAACAGTATGCTAATTTCTCTTTTCTTTCAAGGTAGCTAAAAAGAAAAAGGAAAAAATGTTAGAATACTAGTTTGCTAAGGCATAAGTGCATTAATTTAACATTTAGAACTAGGCTTCAACCAAGCTATTGCAACCATAAAGTGTTCAAACATAAAATCAAGATTGTAGGAAATTAAAGTCAATCCCAAATGAATAGGAAAGTATTGTTCATAAGATATAAGTCTTTATCCCTACATTAATGATTCCTTATTGATCAATAGAGTCTCAACCACATGCAAAAATAAAAATCAAGATAGAGAAAGAATGGCCAAAACAAAATTAAAAAAAAAATCCAAGGTTTATGCTATATCCAACAACAACATTTTAATTTTTTTTTCTACAAAAACATATGCCAAGAAAAAAATTTAAGAAAAAAAGATGCAAGCAATTCCCAATAAACTATACAAACCTTTATTTAAATTAATAAATTTTTTTTGCCAAAATAACAAAACCAAAATAATACTTTATAAATATCCATTTATTTACTATAAACATATACTAACAACAATTAAACTTAAAAAACACACTATAAAAGCATACGATTTTTTTTTTTTTATAAGACATTCAGACATATCAAAGAAATATATATACTATATAATAAATCATTTAAATCAATGAAAATAATAACTAAGATAATAGATAGTAAAAAAAATTGTAGCTTATAAAAATCTACATATTCACTAAGTAATCTCCTACAAACTTTAATTATTATTGATTTCATTCAAATAAATTTCTTGTTATATATATATGTGTGTGTGTGTTTGTGTGTCTGTGTATACATATACATATATGAGTATGTGTATGTGTATATATATACATATATGTGTATGTGTATGTGTGTATATATATATATGTGTGTGTGTGTAGATATATGCATATACATATGTATATATCTACACATATGTGTGTATATATATATATATGTGTGTGTGTGTGTGTGTGTGTGTGTGTGTACACACACACACATATATATATATACTCAAAGAAACAAAACAAATTCTTGAAGCAAAATCAATAAATTATTTGAACAAAATCAAGAAACTACTATAAAGGCATCCTACTACTATTTTTTCAATTTTCAAATATATAAGTCTCCTTTTGCATTGTTACTATTTTTTTTAATTCCTTAGTTATATATATAAATTTCCTCTTTGATAAGATGGAAATTAAATTATCTACATATCTAATCATTCACATGTATGATTTCAGGCTGTGTGAATAGAGACTAGTTGAAACAGCATTCTAAGAATTGACCCCCAAAATCAGAAATTGTTCCCTCATTTTTTCAAATTAATATTTACTTTCTAATACAAATAATATTTTGCTTACAATTAATCATGATTTTATATTATTTTGCTTATAACTGAAATTTCAATAAATATTTCATTTATGGCTAAGTTGTTTCAGTTATAAATGTTATGAGACAGAAATGCATAAATAAATATGAGAAGCCACAACATAAAGGCATAAAAATAATATTAAATATCATCGAATAAGATGCAAGACTCTCACTAATTAATTAACACTAATGGTTTAACCTTCTATACAGAAATAAATGATGAGAGGGTACATAATAATGGAATAAACCATTAATATTCTAGAATAAATATGGAAAAATTTTCAAGAATCAGGAAGTGACATTAACAGTATATGAATACATAATAAAAACAAACATCATAAATAAAACTATCAGAATATAAAAAAAAAATACTAAACAAAGAAACTAACCTAAAAGAAGAAACTGGAATAAGAGATAGCATTAACTGTAATTAAGTCTCTATTTATAGCAATACAATACTTCCCTACGAAAAAGCTATGTAGCAAACAAAGTAGTAAGACTGTGCATTAAATACTTAGAGAGGAGGTGAAGATATGAGAAAATCTTCTAGCCAATAAAAAAAATTAAAAAGAGAAGCTTGAAAAACCTTGGAAAAAATGGATGAAAGTATAGTAGTATATTTCAAAATCATGATATTTGATGTATTCATCACGCTAACAATGGTAGGGAATGAGGCTTCATCAAATGCAGACATCATACTTTCATCGCACTATGTGGCAGCAAATGGAGCTTCATTAAATGCATAAAAAAAAAAAAAAAAAAAAAAAAAAAAAAAAAAAACCTTCAAGCTAGACAAATCAACAGATTAAAACACAATATAAAATAAGCAATGGGCCAAAAAATCCTATTATAAAAATTACTAACATTCTAGCTCAAGACATGAGAAAGCACAATACAACTAATTAATGGGCTAAAAATTCTAACATCAACATGTAACAAAGATTCCAGCCCAAAACATCATACTAAGCCTGCAGAAATACAAACAGAAAATAACAAATTTCATAGAAATCTAAACAGTAAATAACATATTCCATATAACAGGAAAAAGAAGTAAGAAAATACCTAGCAAGCAAAAACAAAGAAGAAAGAAAGGAATAATCCCAAGAAAAACAACAAAGCAAATGAAGGCATGTCCAAACCTGCCAAAAAAACGTATTAGAAATAGAAAGAAACCAACAGAAAAAGTAAACTAAATTAATCTCAAAAATTGCTTTCAAAATCTAAAAAAAAAAAAAAAACCACAAAGGAAAATGGCAAGATTCAAAATAAACAAACCCAAGGAAAAACCCAAACCTGAACACAATAGAAAATTTTTTCTTTTAATAGATCTTTTTTTTAAATCTTCTAAGTTTAATCCAATGAAAAATAAAATAAAAATAGAGAGAAAGATAAGATAAAATCTAACCGATCAAAATCGGAAAACACCAACAGATAACAAATAAAATAAAAAGGAAATGAAATTTGAATCCAAACCATGAAGATAACAGACATAAAATGCCAAAAATAAAGAAAAAAGAGAAATAGGAACAAAAGAGTAGAGAAAAGAGCAGAAAAATCAAGAGAAGAGGCAATAAGAGAAGGTAGAGGAAGAATGAAGATTAAAGAAACCTAGGACACTGTGCACCTATAGCAAACTACAATGTTTGGTCAAAAGAATAAAAATGTAAATGTCAAAAGTGTCCATAACAAAATGACGCCATTTTTCATGAAGTCTTTTAGGCATCAAGGGCTAAAACGTTAAACAAAAAAAAAAGAAAAGAAAAGACAAAATCACCCCTCAAATCAATTGAAAAAATACTATTCATTGGGCATAAGCCTTTTATTGATATGTCATTGATTGCTTATCAAAATTTTCAATGAACTTAGATTACAAAACAACTATGTCATGTTAAACATTTATAAATTACTGAAAAAAAAAAAAAGATAAATGCGGAGAATAAAGTAAAAAATAAATGTAATAAAAATAATTATTAAAACACAAATAAAGAAGTTAAATGCGAAAAACAATGTGAGAAATCATAAAATAAATTAATTTGTTTTTAAGTTATTACTTATAAAAAAAAATCCATATAGCATATATAAAACTGAAACAAAAATGTTAATAGTAGAAAAAATGGAAAAATAAAATCATATTTTTTTTTTTAGTTATGGATAGGAAAATCTACAAAAATAAGTTAGCATAAGAATAAAGATTAAAAAAAAGATAAATACTATAAATTAAATAAAATTATTAATAAGTTGAATTGAATCTAATAAAAAATTCATGTAATTCAATTGAAATACAATAAATAAATAAATAAAATATGCCATATTATTTGAATGAACAAAAGAAAATAACCCTTTGAGCAAATGAAATTAACAACAACCACCATTAATAGCAGGAGCAGTAACAACAAAAACAATAACAATAATAATAATAAAATATTAAAAAAATTATAAATCCTCCTATAATAAAATTGTCATATAATATTATTATAATAGACTTCTAACATAATAAACATTTAATTTAGAGAATATCAAAAATTAATAATGGCATTTTTGTTTCAGTTATAAATGTTATGAGATAGAAATGCATAAATAAATATAAGAAGCCACAACATAAAGACATAAAAATAATATTAAATATCATCTAATAAGAAGCAAAACTCCCACTAATTAATTAACACCAATGGTTTAACCTTATATACAGAAATAAATGATGAGAGGGTACATAATAATAGAATAAACCATTAATATTCTAGAGTAAATATGGAAAAATTTTCAAGAATCAAGAAGTGACATTAACAGCATATGAATACATAATAAAAACAAACATCATAAATAAAACTATCAGAATAAAAAAAAATACTAAACAAAAAAACTAACCTAAAAGAAGAAAACTGAAATGAGAGATAGCATTAACTGCAATCAAGTCTCTATTTATAGCAATACAATACTTCCCTAAGAAAAAGCTATGTAGCAAACAAAGTAGTAGACTGTGCATTAAATACTTGGAGAGCGTGTGAAGATATGAGAAAATCTTCTAACCAATAAAAAAAAAATTTAAAAAGAGAAGCCTGAAAAACCTTAGAAAAAATGGATGAAAGTATGGTAGTATATTTCAAAATCATGATATTTAATGTATTCATCACTCTAACAATAATAGGGAATGAGGCTTCATTAAATGCAGACATCATACTTTCATCACACTATGTGGCAGCAAATGGAGCTTTATTAAATGCATAAACAAAAAAAAAAAAAAAAAAAAACTTAAAGCTAGACAAATCGACAGATTAAAACACAATATAGAATAAGCAATGGGCCAAAAAATTCTATCATAAAAATTACAAACATTCTAGTCCAAGACATGAGAAAGCACAATACAACTAGTTAATGGGCTAAAAATTCTAACATCAATATGTAACAAATATTCCAGCCTAAAATATCATACTAAGTCTACAGAAATACAAACAGAAAATAACAAATTCCATAGAAATCTAAACAGTAAATAACATATTCCATATAACAGGAAAAAGAAGTAAGAAAATATCCAGCAAGCAAAAACAAAGGAGAAAGAAAAGAATAATCCCAAGAAAAACAACAAAGCAAATGAAGGCATGTCTAAACCTGCCAAAAAAATATATTAGAAATAGAAAGAAACCAACAGAAAAAGTAAACTAAATTAATCTCAAAAATTACTTTCAAAATCTAAAACAAAAAAAAAAACACAAAGGAAAATGGCAAGATTCAAAATAAACAAACCCAAGGAAAACCCAAACCTGAACACAGTAGAAATTTTTTTCTTTTAATAGATCTTTTTTTTTTAAATTTTCTGAGTTTAATCCAACGAAAAATAAAATAAAAATAAAGAGAAAGATAAGATAAAATCTAACCAATCAAAATCGAAAAACATCAACAGATAACAAATAAAACACAAAGGAAATGAAATTTGAATCTAAACCATGAAGATAACAGACATAAAATGCCAAAAATAAAGAAAAAAGAGAAAATAGGAACAAAAGAGTAGAGAAAAGAGCAGAAAAATCAAGAGAAGAGGCAACAAGAGAAAGTAGAGGAAGAATGAAGATTAAAGAAACCTAGGACACTGTTCACCTATAGCAAACTGCAATGTTTGGTCAAAAGAATAAAGATCTAAATGTCAAAAGTGTCATTAATAAAACGACGCCATTTTTCATGAAGTCTTTTAGGCATCAAGGGCTGAAACGTTAAAAAAAAGAAAGAAAAGAAAAGAAAAGAGAAGACAAAAACACCCTTCAAATCAATTGAAAAAATACTATTCATAAGGCATAAGCCTTTTATTGTTATGTCATTGATTGCTTATCAAAATTTTCAATGAACTTAGATTACAAAACAACTATGTCATGTTAAACATTTATAAATCACTTAAAAAAAAAAGATAAATGCGGAAAATAAAGTAAAAAATAAATGTAATAAAAATAATTATTAAAATACAAATGAAAAAGTTAAACGCGATGAACAAAGTGAGAAAGAAATCATAAAATAAATTAATTTATTTTTAAGTTATTACTTATAAAAAAAATCCATAAAGCATATATAAAACTCAAAGAAAAATGTTAATAGTAGAAAAAATGGAAAAATAAAATCATTTTTTTTTTTTTAGTTATGGATAGGAAAATCTACAAAAATAAGTTATTCTAGCATAAGAATAAAGATTAAAAAAAAAAGATAAATACTATAAATTAAATAAAATTATTAATAAGTTGAATTGAATATAATACAAAATTCATATAATTCAATTGAAATACAATAAATAAATAAATAAAATATGCCATATTATTTGAATGAACAAAAGAAAATAATCCTTTGAGCAAATGAAATTAACAACAACCACCATTAATAGCAGAAGCAGCAACAACAAAAACAATAATAATAATAATAATAATAAAATATTAAAAAAATTATAAATCCTCCTATAATAAAATTTTGTCATGTAATATTATTATAATAGACATCTAACATAATAAACATTAAATTTAGAGAATATCAAAAATTAATAATGACATTTTTGTTTCAGTTATAAATGTTATGAGACAGAAATGCATAAATAAATATGAGAAGCCACAACATAAAGATATAAAAATAATATTAAATATTATCTAATAAGATGCAAGACTCCCACTAATTAATTAACATTAATGGTTTAACCTTGTATATAGAAATAAATGATGAGAGGGTACATAATAATGGAATAAACCATTAATATTCTAGAATAAATATGAAAAAATTTTCAAGAATCAGGAAATGACATGAACAGCATATGAATACATAATAAAAACAAACATCATAAATAAAACTATCAGAATAAAAAAAAAATACTAAACAAAGAAACTAACCTAAAAGAAGAAACTGGAATAAGAGATAGCATTAACTGCAATCAAGTCTCTATTAATAGCAATACAATACTTTCCTAAGAAAAAGCTATGTAGCAAACAAAGTAGTAGACTATGCATTAAATACTTGGAGAGGGGGTGAAGATATGAGAAAATCTTCTAACCAATAAAAAAAATTTTAAAAAGAGAAGCCTGAAAAACCTTAGAAAAAATGGATGAAAGTACGGTAGTATATTTCAAATTCATGATGTTTGATGTATTCATCACGCTAATAATGGTAGGGAATGAGGCTTCATTAAATGCAGATATCATACTTTCATCGCACTATGTGGCAGCGAATGGAGCTTCATTAAATGCATAAACCCAAAAAAAAAAAAAACTTGGAGCTAGACAAATCAACATATTAAAACACAATATAAAATAAGCTATGGGCCAAAAAATCCTATTATAAAAATTACAAACATTCTAGCCCAAGACATGAGAAAGCACAATACAACTAATTAATGAGCTAAAAATTCTAACATCAACATGTAACAAATATTTCAGCCTAAAACATCATACTAGGCCTACAGAAATACGAACAGAAAATAACAGATTCCATAGAAATCTAAACAGTAAATAACAAATTCCATATAATAGGAAAAAGAAGTAAGAAAATACCCAGCAAGCAAAAACAAAGAAGAAAGAAAGGAATAAACCCAAGAAAAACAACAAAGCAAATGAAGGCATGTCCAAACTTGCCAAAAAAATGTATTATAAATAGAAAGAAACCAATAGAAAAAGTAAACTAAATTAACCTCAAAAATTGCTTTCAAAATCTAAAAAAAAAAACACAAAGGAAAATGGCAAGATTCAAAATAAACAAACCCAAGGAAAAAACCAAACTTGAACACAGTAGAAATTTTTTTCTTTTAATAGATTTCTTTTTAAAATTTTCTGAGTTTAATCCAACGAAAAATAAAATAAAAATAGAGAAAAAGATAAGATAAAATCTAACCGATCAAAATCGGAAAACACCAACAGATAACAAATAAAATATAAAGGAAATGAAATTCGAATCCAAACCATGAAGATAACAGACATAAAATGCCAAAAATAAAGGAAAAAGAGAAAATAGGAACAAAAGAGTAGAGAAAAGAGCAGAAAAATCAAGAGAAGAGGCAGCAAGAGAAGATAGAGGAAGAATGAAGATTAAAGAAACCTAAGACACTGTTCACCTATAGCAAACTGCAATGTTTGGTCAAAAGAATAAAGATCTAAATATCAAAAGTGTCCTCAATAAAACGACTCCGTTTTTCATGAAGTCTTTTTGGGCATCAAGGGCTAAAATGTTAAAGGAAAAAAAGAAAAGAAAAGACAAAATCACCCCTCAAATCAATTTAAAAACACTATTCGTAAGGCATAAGCATTTTATTGTTATGTCATTGATTGCTTATCAAAATTTTCAATGAACTTAGATTATAAAACAACTATGTCATTTTAAACATTTATAAATTACTAAAAAAAAAGATAAATGCGGAGAATAAAGTAAAAAATAAATCTAATAAAAATAATTATTAAAACACAAATAAAGAAGTTAAACGCGAAGAACAAAGTGAGAAATCATAAAATAAATTAATTTATTTTAAGTTATTACTTATAAAAAAAATCCATAAAGCATATATAAAACTCAAACAAAAATGTTAATAGTAGAAAAAATGGAAAAATAAAATTTTTTTTTTTTTGGTTATGGATAGGAAAATCTACAAAAATAAGTTATTCTAGCATAAGAATAAAGATTAAAAAAAATAAAAAAATAAATACTATAAATTAAATAAAATTATTAATAAGTTGAATTGAATCTAATAAAAAATTCATGTAATTCAATTGAAATACAATAAATAAATAAATAAAATAAGCCATATTATTTAAATGAACAAAAGAAAATAACCCTTTGAGCAAATGAAATTAACAACCACCACCATTAATAGCAAGAGTAGCAACAACAAAAACAATAATAATAATAATAATAAACTATTAAAAAAATTATAAATCCTCCTATAATAAATGTTCATTATGTAATATTATTATATATGTAATATTATTATAATAGACATCTAACATAATAAACATTTAATTTAGAGAATATCAAAAATTAATATTGGCATTTTTGTTTATTCATTTGTTCCCCTCGCCTTTGTGTATTTATATATATTATGGTTTTTTTTTATCCAAAGAAACACAATACCATTTGATCAGAAGAATCCAAATACAAGAGAAGAGATAGCTTAGGAGGCTGTATTGCAACCCATACAAGTGACAAAAAACTATTTGATACAGCATCTACATTCTAGTTTGCAAGCTAGTTTGCTCTCCTACCTATTCATGCCATGGTTCTAACATGAAAAGAACTCCTAAACTCTTGAATGACAGATAAATGGGCTTGTATTTCCCAAGGACCCTCCAAAGAAAGATCATTGCAACATTGAATAAGCATTCTGCAATCAAACTCAAAAATAGATTTTGTAAAACCAAAATGGATTGCCAATTCCATTGATAGGATTAGAGCTTCTATCTCAGCAACCAATGGAGATCTAACCTTCCTTATAGTTGCACCATCCAACAAAACACCTTTATGGTTTCTACAAATAATTGCCATACAAGTATTTAGATTGAAACTGGCATCGGAGTTAAACTTCACTGCCTCTAGAGATGGAGGATTCCATTTAACTTAATTGGTAAAAACTTGTTATCTATTGGAGGGTGCATCATATCCATGTAGGAATGATGGCACCAATTACAATGGAATAAGGTGGTGGGTGAAATTTCAAACAATTTAAAATTTCATGAGGAGGCTAAATCCACCAACATATATGTCGAAGAGAAATTCAAATATGAAGCCAAAGAGCTTCAGTGGTTATGTTATGCCATGCTCTTCCACTATCATCAGGAAGTGATGGATGATGTTACTTTCTAAAATCCTAGTGCTAATCTTACTGCAGTTGATGATATCAAGATTTAGGATTTGTCAACCTTTTGTAATACCCAATGTTTCTTTAACTCATTAGAGTTAGAAATGGTGCCATACGATATTGATTTTGATAAGTATTGTGATGGTGAAATTAAATTAAAATCGGAAGAGATTCAATATGATTAAGTGACCTACCTACTTAAATTATGACACTAAAATGTTCATGTACTGTACTATCCAAGACTTTTATAGCATATTAAGAACCATAAGAATATCATCAGAAATGATTTTAATGAACAATGTGTAAACTCTCACCTAAGCATCGGCCCGATCCGTTAGAGGCAATGAGGATACTCATTTGGATTTAGACTCACGATGAAACCCTCGAGTTCAGATTGGTTGTTTTTGAAAATGATTTTAGGAATTGCCATCTTAATTTTATTTAGTTGGAAAAAAATAAAGGAAAAACCCAAATTGATTCCAATTTATTAATTTTTAATTTAATTTACCCAATGATAAAATTACTAGTCTCGAATCAGGTTGAGTTTGAAGACTAGGTTTTTAGTTTTAAATAATTTGAATTTGGCTCTTAAACTTAATTTGACTTTAAAAAATTAATTATACGAATGACATTTATAAGATGATAATTGTAAATAAAATGTATGAATATAGCATAACATGAATACGTGGTGCATGGGGATTGATAAAACAATTAAAATAAACATTCACAAATTAAAAAGAGTGTTCCCTCTAATTCTTAAGAATTTAGGGAAACCACATAATCAATCCTTAATTTCAATTAAGATAATTAAATTGATAAAAAGAAATTGGGATATCTTTTCTAGCCTTTATAGGATTCTAAGAAGATCACAGATTCTCTTACAAATATCATTCAGTAATTAATTACATTTGGAAAAATGGAAAATAAATTTAAAATTGGAAAAATTAGATTTGAAGTTTGGATTTAAATTCCAAACGTGCCTACGTACCCTATTGAATGAGGATTAAAACCCACATAGTTCATTCTACAGTTTAATGGAGGGGTTTACATATTGATTAAAATGATTTTTAGTTTGGGGGATGAGTTGATGAAAAATAACTTGGATTTTGGTGGACGAGATGGAAAATGTGTTTTGCCGGATCAAAGTTTTGTTTTATCAGATCGAATGAATAAATTGATTAAGGATTTAAAAAAGTGATTGGTAAATGAATTAATTAACTAATTAAAATAGTGGATGAGTGGAAAAAAGAATTTTTTTTCCTTTGATTTTACTTTTAAAAAAAAAGTAAGTAATTAACTAATTAATTAAAAAGGTTAATTAATTAATTAACTTTTGAGTGATTTTAAAAAAAGATTTTAGTTAATTAAAATGATTAATTAACTTGGTTTGAGTAAAGAAATTAATTAATTAATTAATTAGAGAGTTGATGGTGGGAGAAGAAGAAGAAAAGTTGATAGATAATAATCAATATTAACCTTAGAGTGAATTGAAATGAGAAATAGAGGGTCTATTAATAGACAAAGGAAGGTTGAGGGTAGTTTAGGTGGTAAAAATATAAAAAGACAATGAAGTGTAGGACTAGAAAGGATTGGAAATTAGGCTAGAGGGGTAATTTGGTCACTTTCTCTGGCTGAAAAGGGGGATAGGATGCGGCTCCAAGCAAAGGGATGTGGATCTACATCATCTCTGTGTGAATCCGTGTCCATGCAGCTTTGATGCGAATCCGTGCAGACATTGATGTGGATCCACATCAGAGCTAATGTGGCACGAGTCTAGCTAGCTTTCGAGATCATTTTTAGTCAATTTTTGGAAGTTTCCTATCAGTTTTTAAGACTTCTAAGTTAGTTTTTGAGAGTTACTGAGCTAAAAAAATCTTATCGGTTAGTGTCGATAGGCTCAAAATCAATTTTAGAACAATTGGGCAAGCAGTCAGAGAGAAAATTTGGTCAGTTTTGAAAAAATATTATCTGAAACGAAAGGTCCGATTAGGATAAGAAAAACATCAGATTGTGGTAAAAAGTATTCTGGTCAGTACTGGTAAGTTCATAATTAATTTTAAAAATGTTGAAATGAGGATTCACAGTTGTCCCTCATCAAGGCTATCTATCAGTTAGATAATTTTGATGAGATTGAGCTCGAAACTTTAATAAGGCTGAGTTCATAAAATGATTATGGTTGTAATGAGATAATTTTGGTGAATTTACAAATGCAATTTGACCATTTTTAGGAGGCTAGTAAATTTTCAGGTTCATAATTTTTTTTTTTTTTTTCTGATGTAAAAACTGCATTTTGTCTAGAAAATAGACAAATGAGTTGTCTATCAAATTTTGATTTTGAGTTGAAACAGGCTAAAAATATATCTTTTTTATGCAATTGGATAATTATGGGGCACATTTTACTATGCACTATTTCGTCTTTCAGGTTCATAATTTTTCTGATTTTTTAGATGTAAAAACTACATTTTGGCTAGGAAATAGACGAATCAATTGTTTATGGGTAGAGAAAATTCTCATGAACATGTAGAAACTTTTAGATTTTGATTCTGAGTTGAAATGGGCCTAAAAATATATATTTTTTTTTATACAACTTGATAATTATGGAGCATATTTTACTATATGCTATTTCGTCTTTTCTTTACCTTAAAATCTATAAATAGCTAACTCCTACACACGCCTCCTCCCTCTTTGTCTTGCTCATTCAAACGTGAGCTTCTCTCTCCCTTTTTTTTTTCAATTTTTTTTTCTTTTTTTCTTTTTTCAATAATAATAATAATAATTTCTAAATCCTTCTCCAACAAATGAATTACCAGGCTACCATGATTAGGTTTGAAAAGATAGCAAGATAGGCAAAATGCATCATCTTTTGATATACTATACTTCAACCAACTACCATAATAATTGAACCATGCAGAAATAAATTTATGTCATTGTGATCCAAATAATTTATAAGCAAAATTATGACTTCTAGGTTGACAAGGGCCTTTTTGTAAATATACTCGTCGAATATTCTCTTGATCATTAACATTATATACATATATATTTTTTCTTAAACTTGGATTAGTAGGAAATTCATTTGAATTAACATATGAATTGGGGGTGAATAAAACACTAGTTGAACTAGAACAATTTACTCTTTTTTGACAAATAGAGGTTGAACTTGAGCCTATATTTGCAAAATTTTGATTACCCTTCTTAACTCTTCCAAAATATTTCTCTATTATGAAACAATAAATTTAAACACAAAGTTACCATAGGTTTTTTTTAAAAAAAAAAAAACACTAAATTGTCATATTTTAGTTTAACCAATCAATGAAATAAAATCAGTAAAAAAAGCCTTCCTGCAAATTCATTAAATCGATTTAGACACTAAATTGACTCGATCGCACATAGCCTTCCCCCTTATTTTTGCAGTGCTGCTATTACTGTGAAACTCTCTTATACACTGTATAACTTGAGTAAACCAAATTCACACAGTCGAAATAAAAACCACAGTCTGCTATTGGATTGGTAGCCTAATATTCGAGTGCCTGGCTGCTTGCCTAAGCAAGAACTGTAATTCCTATTAAATTTTGAGTGCTATTTCGGTTATAGATAAACAACTGGTCAACAAAGATAAATAAAAGCAACAACATTTTAAATCTATTGGCATACAAAGCACACCAATTCAAAGATACATGAAATATGAAAAGTAAAAAAATTTACTCTGTATTAGAATCAACATGAAGATCTATTAATGACAATGGAGAAGTACTTAATAGCATTGAAGAATTACAACGGACCTCCAATCTACCACGAATTTGCTCTTCACTGGTTTTAACAAAGCACGTAGACAGAAATTATGCTATTTGAAAATTTATTACCCATTTTTCCTTTAAACCCTAAGTTTTTCTCTTAATCTTAAGTTAACTAATATAAAATTTAAATTAACTAACATAAAAAATATATTAAGTATTACAAAGATGAAAAAAATGAGTATTTACCTTAAAAATTCTTTTTGCTTCTCTTTGATCTTCCTTTTCACTAGTCTTTCTCTTTTTCTTTTTCCCCTTCTTTTTGCTCCCGTCCCTTTCTCCTTTCTTTTGTTCCTGTCCTTTTCTTTCTTTTTGTTTCTTTTGTTCTTATTATATACGAAGTTCTTATTTTTAAGCCTATTTATTATTTTTAAGCCTACAAAATGGTACAATTTTTCAATGGACCTTTATATTAAAAAAAAAAAATCATTCTGCTTCTACTTTAGGAAGGTGGTCTAGCAACAAATGTTTGAAAATGACCAAGCAAGAAGCAAAATATCATCTTTGGCAGCGCAATCAGAGAAATCTTCATATGAATTTTTTCTCCGTACACTTTCCTCCTTCAAACTCTTATCTACTTGCCCCTAAATAACTCTCCTGCAACATGTCTACTTGCTAGCCTTTCTATATTACAATATATCAAGTAGATAAAGAAAGAGGACCGAATAATTAAAAAGAAAAATATTGCTCAAACAATTCAAAGATGTATCAATAATCCCCAAGGGAACGGCCCATTTTGTTATATACATGGCATAGGGCCAAGAGGTCTCAGATTCAACGCTCACCTGTGAGTTGTTTGTGATTTATTTGTTGGATTGTAATTTTTGCCCAAATTAGGTGATTATAATTTTGTCAGATGTATTTTGACACATGTAATTAATCCTTGCATTGTAATATAATATCTCTTGGCAAAATAAAAATATAAAGATACATCAATAGGTGAATCTAGCTAATGCAGAAAGTTTAAAAAAGAACATTTTAGGTTATGTGCAAAACAAGCTGGATTTTCTTTTTGTTCTTTCTAAGTTCCTAAAGTGCGAGAATTTTCAAAAAATTAAAATGGTGTGGCTAGCCATCACATGGTCCATGATCTTGAAATGAAAATTTTGACATTCCCATTTACATTGTTAAAAACTGTGAGACAGATCAGTTTCAATCAGGCAGACGGAAGCTGTAAACTAATCCTATTACATCGAAACGTGAAAGCTTCACAATCCAAATTTGCTACTTCGCAAATCGAAATTTTTATTCCATCATATTATAACGTGTCATCGAGTAAATTAACTGCCTAGCATAGTATCTTTTCTTTATGCTTTAAGCAATTTCCCCAGGACATGCATGTATTCTCAATATGAATAAAGTTTTCTCTACAGTCACACTTGCAATTCACATCAATTAACAGCCTTGCAAATGCTAACAAACACGAGAACAAGTTTCAAAAAGCAACATTAGCAGGAAACCTCTCAATAAAATACAAAATGAAAATGAAAAATAAAACCGAAAATCTAATTCAAATTAAATTTGGCCCTTCATTCCATCTGCCCCAATCAGGAAGAACGAGAAGCAAACTAAGGAGTTAAGAACACACTTGTATTCGAGTTCAAATAGAAAATGAGGTATAGTTGGCAAGAGGGTAACACTCATCATCCATTAAAGTGGAAAAAAACGTGTTCGATTCCTTACTTATTTCTGAAGAAGATGTTGGTTCTATAAATCGCAATTTCAACCACTCAAATCATAGTAGCATCTTATTAATACAGTCAAAAAAGGAAATATATGGCGCATTCATTAGCATTATCCGAATGATGCATATGTCTCATCCACAAGTATTGAGATACTTGAGTACTTTCCCTTACTAAAAATGTGAAACAAGAATATTTTTCTCAACCTGACCTCTAAAAGGAATATCAATCACTGGTATGGACCTCGCCAATGTCCATAAATAGAAAAATCCATATGGTGCCGTAACATGTCAGAAAAATATAGGAAATTTTTTGAAAGAATTGAATATTGTTGTTGAACATGTAGGTCTTGTTTCCGACCCCCTGAATAAGAGGGTAATCTTTGATATCATCTGAAGAAAAAAATGCTGGAGCAGCAGCAGCTAATTTGGTAGTCACAGCATGTTTCAAGGAGCTCTATCAAAGGGCTTTGTATCATTGTAACAAACATCCCAGACAGCTTCCATGGCATCCTTTGCAGCTGCTTCTGAGCAGTATGGGTTGGCAATCACTGATTTCATCACTCTTCTTCTCACACATTCCTTAAAATTACGCATTGAAAACATGAAACAAGTAGGAGAGAAAAGCACGACAAAATTACAAAGGAGAACAACTGTGAAATGTGATCCATGTTCTTGTTTTACAAGGCGCTTATTTTCTTTCCACATAAATGTACATTGGGTGGTAAAGTTTCCATCAGTGAAGCATGCTTTGCTATTAGCTATAAACAAAATTACATGCATCTACAACAAGACAGAGGAAAACCTCTTTTTTCCTAATTTTCTTTACTTTATAAAACTTCCAGTCTTATGTCTCTTTGCCTTTTTTTTTTTTTTCCTTCCTCTGTATTATGTCTACAACATGAACAACATAATCTAATTCTCTCAATTTTCATCATTTTGGATACTAAGCCCAGATGTTGTTGATCATTCAGCACCTAGCAGTAACAAAAAGGACCCTGGATGGAAATATAATTATTTAAAGGATCCTAAAGACACAAATTTTGTATGTTTTGTGGAAAAACAACAAAGGCTGAGATATATAGGAAAAAAAAAAACATCAGATTGAGTGTCATAGAAATGTAAAAGGGTGTTTGAAGTATCCTAATCATGTTAGGGAAGAATTACAGCAGCATATGAAGAGCAGAAGGCAAGAAAACGTTAATTATGATATGCTGCCAGATTTTGATGATATGGATACTATGACTGAAATTAAAGATGATGTTGAGGAGGAAATCAATCTAAATAGAACAAGATTGACAAGCACAGGAAAGAATGATGCTGGGAACAGTGAAGGGAAGAATATCATGTCTAAGAAACCAAGACAAAGAGGTCCCTTAGCTTCTTTTGTGACAAGAAAACCTGAAAGATAATGAAACTTATGAAATAAAGAAAATTAAGGCAAACCAATATAAATGATTCATATGATAAGGAGAAAAGAGCCACCGCATGCCAATATATAAGTAGATTCTTTTACCAAGCTGGAATCCCCTTCAATGTTGCTGGTTTAGATTCTTTTAAATGGGCAATTGAAGCTATTGGACAATATGGTCCAAACTTGAAGCCCCCTAGTTATCACGAATTAAGAGTACTTTTTCAAAAAAGAAGTATCCTATACAAATGATTTGTTGAAGAATCATGAAGATGTGTGGGTGAGGTATGGTTGTTCTATTATGTCTGATGGGTGTAGTAAAACTAATAGGACTTTGATAATTTTATTGGTTAATTGTCATGCTAGAACTAAATTTGTGAAGTCCATTGATGCATCATCAATGATAAAAACTGGTTACAAGACATTTCAATTGCTTGATGAATTTGTAGAGCATATTGGGGAAAATAATGTTGTGCAAGTTATAACAAATAATGGCTCTAACTTTTAAGTTGGGAGGCAAATTATTGGAAGCAAAAAGACCTCACATATATTGGACAACATGTGAAGCACACTGTATTGATCTCATGTTAGAAGATATTGGGAAAATAACCAAAGTTCATAGGACTTTGTAGAGGGCCATGAACTTGACAGGTTATAAATATAACCATACTGGTGTGTTGAATATGATGAGGGAATTTACAAAGCAAAGGGAGCTAATTAGGCCAGGAAAAACCAGATTCTGCAATTCCTATCTCACTTTGAAATGCATTCTGCACTTCCTATCTCACTTTGAAATGCATTCACCAACAAAAGAACTCATTAAGAGCTATGTTCATGATGTAGGACAGATTTAGATAATCTGTTCTACTTTGAATTTTTCAAAAATTAAAAGGTTAAAATTGAAAATTCTAGGCTGATTTTATAAAAATCAGATCTGGACAAGGATTAAGAAAAGGAAAAGGGGAAAAAAACTTCTAAGAGTCACACTTAGAAGGTCTAGGAGTCACACCTAGGGTTGAATTGAGTCACACAATTTTTAGCAATAATGCAGGATTTATTTTATTGAATCTGAAAGTTGTATAACAATGATTACAAGCCTAAGTATTTATAGAATTGAAACTAATCCAAAGCATGTTTGGATTAGGAATCCTACACTAGTTTTCCAACTAGAAAAACAAATTAATACTAACTAGGAAATACTAAACCCATACTAAATCCACTAAAACTCCTAAATAAAGACTGCAAAATAACAATAATAAAAAACCCCACTGTTCCAGCAATTCTGGAAATTACAGAAATACCCTTAATACCTAAAGTAATGAACCAGCTGTATTATATAAATATACCCATTATAATTCTAAAAAGGCTGAAATTACTTTATAATTTCTCCAATAAATCCCATATTAAATCTAACACATAATTCTATGCTTGAATCCTTGAATTTGAAGTTTCTTGTCTTTCTATTCTCCATCAGTTCACCTCGGCAAAACGGGTTTCTTGTAAATGGTCAAAATCAGCAAAAGCTAAGCGTAGTTTTAATGCCTTCCTTTTGGAATAACACTGTTTACATACTTAAGGTTATGGGACCACTCGTTCAAGTCCTTCAACTTGTTGATAATGAAAGGAAACAAGCTATGGAATACATATATGAAGCAGTGGATCGAGCTAAGGAAGCTATGTAAAAACTTTCAATGGTAATCAGGAAAAGTACAAGGATGTTTTCAAAATTATCGATACGAAATGGGAATGCCAACTTCACCAACCTTTACATGCTGCTGGCCATTTCCTAAATCCAAAAACTATTTATGATAATCCATCCATAGAGTTTGATGAAGATATTGCAAGTGGACTTTATTCTTGCATAGGAAAATTGGTTCGAGGTCAAGATGTCCAAGACAAAATTATGAGCGAATTATCCATATATGAGAAAGCTGAAGGTCTTTTTGGCATCCCATTGGCCATTAGATCATGAAAGACAAGAGAACCAGGTAATTGTATTTACTTTCAAAATCAGGTTTCTAAATAGCAAGATAGTAGCTCATAAGTGTTGTATAAGGAGTGTAAACTTACTTTTCATTGAAAATATTGTTGTTGCAGCTGAGTGGTAGGGACTTTATGGAACATCTACTCCAAATTTACAGCAGCTTGCAATTGAAATTCTTAGCCTAACTTGCAGTGCATCAGTTTATGAAAGAAATTGGAGTGTTTTTTAGCAGGTGTAGACTTTAATTTTTCATTACTTTTAAGTTAAAAAAAAAAAATCTTTTACATTAAATTGTAAAGAACTTTTTTGTTATTATTAGAATGTTATTCCTAGATCCACACAAAGAGGAGAAACAGACTTGCGCAATAAAGGCTAAATAATTTGGTTTTTGTAAAGTACAATCAAGCTCTTAAAGCATGTTATGATCGGACAGATGTTATTGATCCTATTTCCTTGGAAGATATTGATGATAGCAATAAACCATTGATTGGCAAAATAGGTGCTGAACCAAACATAGATGAAGCTAAAGGGGATTTGGTACTTGGTGGTGATGATGATAATGGTTTGTGCTGTAGCAAATGCATATGATATTGGAGAAGCTATTAGACACAGAAGAAATCAAACGAAGTCAGCTGAGTGCAAGCTCAAGTGCCTCACCACAGCCCAATTGTGAACAGACTGAAGCTGAATCTTATGATATATAAGTAGAGGAAGTTGAAGGATGTGAAACTGATGTTCCTGTTGAAAGTGATGCGGATTTGAATGAAGATTCTAGTGATGGATATTAAGGATAATTTCTGCTGAGTTCTATAATTTTTTTATACAAATTTAGAGGGTTGTTTGCTGCTAAGTTTTAGGATTATATTATGCTGAGTTTAGAATATGCAGAGTTTTAGAATTATGTTTGTGCTAAGTTTAGGATATGCAGAGTTTTAGGACTTTTTTTTTTTTTACTATGTTTTGGACTATTTTATGCTGAGTTTTAGGACTATTTTGTGGCTAATCTTTATGGTTGATTTATGCTAAGTTTTAAGGCTTTTTTTTTTTTTTTTTTTTTTCAAACTTGTCAATTTGTTCACTTTATATTCTTTGTTTTGAACTTAGATATGCTAGTTTATGTGTTAAAAATCTTTTCATTGTCCTAAACATAAAGAATTTGCTTATATAGGTGTTATGTTACAGTTTTAACAATCTATTAGGTATTTAATAAGATTTCCTTCTTCCTTCTGCAATGATGATTTCAGAAAAGCCCAAGATGTTGCTGAAAACCTGACTCATCTGTTAACTCCCAAATTTAATAGCATTTGGAAAGGTTCAATTTTTTTTACATTAATTGAAGGATGTCAAAACTTGCATACAACAGGAAAGTAACAAACATCAATAAGAGCTCATATCTAAAAAGTTTTTTCAATCATATAAAACTTACTTGTTCATGACCTCTTATTTTCATGTAACCTCGCAAAAGTTCCCTTTTATAGTGGCAATCTCCACTTAGATGGCCAGCACGAATCTGTAAACAAATCATAAGAGGAAAAAAAAAAAAAAAAAACTAAGAATCAAAATGTAAGCAAAATGGTAAAACCAACTTCACCAAAAACAAGTTGCAAATAGGAGTTGGTTGTTATTAACCATGATACCCACCTCACTGCAGGCATGATGAGCACAATTAGTCCAGTCCAAGTTTGCAGCACGACAGTCATCATAAGCATGAATAAGCTCGTGTATAATGACTTGGTTGACCTCATCCTGAATGTTCATGTGATTACTGCACACCATTATCTAACAAAGAATAACCCCAAAAATATATATATATCAGAATAAAGCATTAACTATTACAAGAAGCTTATAAAAAACAAAGAGGGCCAAATAAACCAAGGATGGAAGAGGGGGCAGGGGCATTGGTGGGAGAATTACAATAAGCTGGTCAATTGAATGAAAAAAAAAAAAAAAAAAAAAATGATATAATTGACCAAGAAATATGTCATTCACTTGACCAATGATTAAAAATAATGTTCTAAATAGACAAGGAGCTCAGTTAATAAAAAGAAAATTGAATGATTTCTAGCACACTATAAAAAAATTAATGTTCTACATAGAACTGTTGCATTCAAGTCCTAATAAAGATAAAGGGCCAACTTCCATCATATACAGGAATTCAACATATGATAAAAACATTGTGCTTCAATTACAACAATGGAATAAAATCAAAAGTATCAGAAATAGATAACCAATAAAAGCAATGAAAAAAACAAAGAATTGATATGAATAAATGAAGCATTATTACCCCTTCACCACGAACATAACCACCACTGATCTTCTTATCACATTTAACAGCCTTAATGATATTGTCCCCAATTCCACACCCTGCTTTCTCCAAATGCTCCCTCAAAAATTTTACCATAGGAGCTATAGCCCAACCCCGCCCAAAAAAAAAAAAGAAAAATTCCATAAGCAACTAAATCCCAGTATTAGATAAAATTTTAAGTACCCATTTCATCTTCCCATAAATTTGTAGCAATCAAATTCCCATAAATTTGTAGCAATCAAATGGTTTGATGGCCTCATAAAACCCCAAACCCTCAGTCAGAATTGAAAATTGTAAAAGTAAATAAAATAGAGATGAAAGATTTTACTTTGGAGACTTCTACGAATCATGTCTTGACATTCTTCTATGGTACGGCCGTCGACACTAGGAGCTTGGGTCGGTTCTTCTGTCATTCTGTTTTGTACGTAGGTGCAGTGGAGGAGCTCTGTTTAGTTGTTTGTTGGCTGCAAAAATAAGCAGTAAAAGCAATGAGTTAAAGGAGCAAGAAGACAAGGTTGGATGCAGAGAGCTGCGGAGAAAAATAGCGAGGTACAATTTTTATATTTGGTGCTAAATAATGAATAAAACTTTTTAATTATTTATAAGTTTTATTTCTATTTAGAGTTAAATGTATAATACTAGCAGGTCACATAAGCCTAAAATTATTGACTACTATATTCACATATCTATACCTTGACTCGCCAAGATCTAACGAAAGACGTATTATCTACTAAAAATTTCTAAAGACCTGAATTCTAAGAGTATTTCTAAAAGGCTTCCTAAACGTCTCTTTCCTTAAAAATAGAATCATATTTCACTATTCACTTTCCAACAAACTCCATATTTTTTAGCACAAAATAACAATAATAATAATAATTTGCTATAATATTTTTAATTTATTACAATATTTTAAAAAAGATATTTTTAGCCACAAAAATTTTATATAGTGTAAAGGAAATGAAATTATAAATTTATGCATAAAGAAAAGGAACTGTAAATTTATTAATAAAAAATGAAATAGAGAATATTCTTAAAGTGTGCATGTTTTTCTAAACAAGTTAAAATAAGGAGTTGAATTATTTTTAATATAATAGGGAATAAAATAAGGAGTATTGTTAGGGATACTCTAAAGACTAAGACACAGAAACAAAAATTCACTTTTCAGGAGGCTCTTTTTTTTTTTTTTAATTTTTTTCCCTTTTAGCCTTGAAAAACTAAATTCATTCACCCAACAAGACATTTCGCCAACCAAGCCTTCTTAGTTTCATTAATCCAAAAATTCATTCAAGGTCAAAATAACCTTATAAAATTAGGCCAAGCTACAAAATAAATTCATTCATATGATATTCATAAGAAACCATAAAAAAAAAAAAAATCAAATCATCATATATTTCCTCAAGAGAATCAAGAATACGTATGATGATAATTATTGGCATAAGTTACTGCATAAAGGAGCAAATGAATATGTAAGCAATAAAATTTCAAGAAATATGTCAATATCATGATGATTTTATCTTGTTGAAGTTAATGAACAAAGCAAAAATAAGTTTTGGCAAAAAGATACCAAATGCCAAAACTTCAAAGGATGGGTTTCTTGACCTAATTGTCTAAGAAAATGATTTTTAACCATGTTACATCAAAGTGAAAGAACAAAGCACAAAGAGAGTGATTTTTAACCATGAAGTATCAGGAAGATCTAAGAAAGCATCAGGAAAAATTTTGAACATAGATTTGTTGATGAAAATTTTGGCGATGAAAATTTTAGCAAAAATTAATAGGCAAGTATCCAAGCAAACTTTCAAAGTTTGCATAGTGGTTCATTTGGCCATTTGGCTAAGGATAATGTATTTAACGAGCAAATTCATTATTTAACCTAAAATTACCACAACATTAACAAAATTAAGGTTCCTAATTTTTCCAATAATTTATTCATGGCCAATCAAAGTTGTCTCTCTCTACTATTTGGGTTAAATTTTCTTTTTCACTATTAAATTGGTGACTTGAATGGTCAATGCTTTGTTCAAATTCTGTTGGTTACCATTGTAAATTGTTACCCAAACCCAAGCATTTTCAATTCTTCGTTCCCATTTGATCAATGCATTCCTATGCAATTTGTACCCTATTTAGGCTTAGGCTAAAGTTCCAATGCACTTTAAGCCTAAATTTTGTTCAATCCCTCACAATCTGCAAAATCTCCAAAGGCCAATTCGATGGCCATCTAATATCAGCATTTTTAGGCCAAATTTCCAATTCGTTACAAGCCTAAATTCAAGCCTACTTTTCACCATTCTAAATTTGCCAAATTTTTTTTCCCCAAAGGCCAAAACATGGCCATTTAATTTCCAATTTCATGATATTTCACAATTTAGGCTTAAATTCATAAGGCCTAAAAAGTCACCAAACAAAGTTGTCTAACTACAAGCCTAGGCCTGTGGCATTTTGTTTGTTCAATTTTTGTCCACTATTATTAAAATCTATCACAAAAATCAAACTTGCAGCTTTTCCCAGTGACCAATATATGGTCACCAAACCTCATTAATCCTCATTGCTTAGGCTAAAATTTTCAAGGCCAAAATAATTTTAAATTTCTTGGTTCTCAGCAGCATTCAAAAAACACAAAACTCAAATAATTGAATTTTCATTTCCAGAAAAAATAAATAAATGAAAGTCTTGAACTTTTTTGGTTTGGTAAACTCTTAAAATTTGTTGAAATTGTTTTGGTGATGAAGGTGGAGTGAAAAAAATGTCCTAGTACTAAGGCCTTGAGTTTGCAGGGGTTCGGTGGGGTCTTAAGTTGAGGCTATTGGCTTGCAAGTTGGGCATTAAGACACAGTAGGTCGCTGCAGAGAGAATTGCAGCTGCTTGTGCTAGCACAGGCGCTGTTGGGCTTCATGTGGAACGTTAAAGGTGGACGATTGACGCAGGCGCTAGGGAGTGGTTGGCTGCTGCTACACGAGTAATGGCCTAGATTGTTGTAGTAGCTGGCGAATCTGTGCTGAACGGTGAGGCGAATAAGCGAGGCGCTATTGTGTTCACGAGGAAGACTTGATCGCTGCTGGAGTTCACCGCTAGCAGGTCACGCTTCAACAAGAAGGCTGCTTGAGCGTCCTCTAGTGGTAGAGGGCATTGATGGAGTCAACGATGGCTGCTATGACGAGGGTGATTGGTGATTTTTTTGGGCCAACAGAGAGAGAGAATCGGTGAGATGGGAAATCTGGGCAAAAGCGGCGCCTGTTGCCGCAGAGATCTACGGCACTGCCACAAAGACCTTTGCGGCGAAGCAAAGCCTCTGCGGCAACTCCAGTGAAATTATGATTTTTTGCAATCCCACATCATATTTGAACAATTTCTATTATCCAAACCGCCTCTTATAGATAGAAGGCTTCCCCACACATCAAAACACCAATGTCTAGAGCCTTAAAAGCATTATATCAAGCAAAACAATTTGCATTTGCTCCTTGCTTCGCAAAGCGATTTGGGGGGTTTCTCCTTGATTCCTACTCGACTAGTTCAAGACATTCCGCCGCCCACCTATTTGAGCCAAGTCTCTTGCACAAGGCTAGTGTCTGGCACCACAAGTTAGCTGCCGCCAGACACCCAAGGCTAGCTGCCGCTTGCTGCTCAAAGCTAGCGGCCGCTTGCCATTCAAAGCCAGCAGTCGCTTGCCATCCAAACACACACACACACACACATATAATATATATATATATATATGTACATATGTATGTATGTATGTATATGTATGTATGTATGTTTGTATTTTATATATATATATATATATATGAATATATAAATACAAATATACATACATATATATATATATATATATATATATATATATATATATATATATATATATATATATATATATATGTATGTATGTATGTATGTATGTATGTATGTATGTATGTATGTATATATATATATATACACATACATACATACATACATACATACATAAATACATACATACATACATACATACATACATACATACATAAATACATACATATATATATATATATATATATATATATATATATATGTATGTATGTATGTATGTATGTGTGCACACATACATACATACATACATATATATCTATATATATATATATATATATTATATATATATATATATATATATATATATATATATATATATATATATTATATATATATATATATGTATGAATGTATGTATGTGTGCACACCATACATACATACATACATACATACATAGATATATATGTAT
>CANTUT010000016.1:1972500-2002586 GCA_947687605.1 Reutealis trisperma | reverse complement strand
TATATATATGTATACATATATAGATATATACATATATATATATAAACTATTTAATTAACTGCAAACAAATAAATATTTCTCTTTTTTTTGGAAAATAATAAATATTTTACTTCTTCCATTTGAATATTGAAACTTGAATAAACATCAAAGCATGCCATAAAGTTCCACAACTTAATGTGAAATTAATTATCCAAAGATAATTATCTACTTATGCCTATAATGTTATATACACAAATAAACTAGTAATTATCATATACTAGTTTTTGTCAACGTACTTTGCACGTTAACTCTCCTTAAAACTTGTTATAATATATCTCACAAAACTTAAAATATTGAATAAAGTTGGTATCTAAATAAAATTTTAATGTTGCATCTAATTAATTAATTATAGTTAATCAATTTATGAGCTATTTGATTTTGTGCCAATATAAGAAACCAAAACAACATGCTAACATTATCCATATTTCTTTGCTAAAATTAATTTTTCAAATAAATTAGTTCAAATTAAATTTTTAAATTGAGAAAAATGAGCATTTATGAAATTTTGCAAATAAAACATTTAAATCTAATTTAAATAACATACATGATAAACAAAACATAAAAGTTCTAAAATTTTCGTTTAATAAATACACATTTTGACCCACATGTAAAAAATAAAAGTGCTATTAAATTAGAGAATTTCTGAAATTGAATATTAAAAATTTTAACTTTAATCTGACAATTTATTTAAATTGATAAAATTCGAACTCAACTCGATTAAAATTCAGTTAATTTTAAGTACACAATTAATGTCTCTATAAAATAAAGTGATATTAAATAATCAATCAAGTGATTAATTTAGTTTTTTATGAACATGCTTCATAATGGCACATTATAATTATATGTATACTTAATTAATTAATTAATTAATAAAAATTATAATTTGAATGAAATATTAAATTGTTATTAATATAGAAAATTTGAAAACAGACTCAAATTATTTAGAAATTAATAAACTAAGTTTTAAAAATAGGAATATAAATTTTTTTTTTTACATATTTTCTTATATTATATATTTTATCACAGTGGCACATTGTAATTATGGATATGGATGTTATGACCTTCTAACTTTTTTTATAGGATAAACATCTGTTTACCTTTTTTTACATCATAATTAAAGTTAAAAATATATTATTGTCGTTGCATTGTTTTATATATATATTTCCGTTCTTTCATACTTATATGATTATATTAACTAATTTAATATAACAACGTATAAAAGTCTCTTAGTAAATTTGTTTGTCCACTCATTAGCATAAACTTTTAATAATTTGACTCGTTAGCATAATTTTTAGTTTGTAATATTTTTCCCAGTTAAATTTTTTCTTCTTAAATAGATTGATAAATTAATTAATTAATTATCTTTTAAGCACAATTAGTTTTGATTTATTTCATAAATCCATAGTCATTTATTACTTTTTTTTATGTTTTATACCAACTATATCCCAAAATTTAAGTAGAGGTAGAATTAAAATTTTTATCATGTTAATCTTACTTCTACCCAAAAAAAATTGATTACTTTTTTTTTTTTTTTTTTTTTTTTGGCAATGGTTTCCTTGCTTCCTTAACATATGTACAATTACATTTATTATATTAGCGATATGGTAATTTTTCATATTTGATTGTACTCATATTTCATGTGACTCTTTAAACATATAAACAACCTATGAAAACTAATCGTAAACTCATATTATGATACAAAAATATAATATTTTACTAAATATTTATCCGATAAAATCATAATTCATCAAAAAAAATTTAAATATAAATATTTTGCTAGTAAATATTAATTTTTAAATTATTATATTAATTTGTGAAATTAATTATTTTATTGTAAACCATATATTTGGAAATTGACATAAAATGAATAATATTTATTGTATTTGATAACAACTTTTATAAATACAAAAGGTAATATATTAAAACATTAACTATTTTTTCAAATTAATAATTTGTCAAACTAATAAGCTAAATTAGCAGTATTAATACTACAATACAAACTTGAAAATTAATATATTATATTAATCTTATTTAAATTAAATATAATTAATTATCTATTGAATAATAATTATTTTATTCTTTAATTGTTCTAATAGAATTTATTATTTTCTTATTTAAATTAAATATAATTAATTATATATTAAATAATAATTATTTTATTCTTTTCTTATTCTAATAGAATTCATTATTTTCTTATTTAAATTAAATATAATTAATTATATATTAAATAATAATTATTTTATTCTTTCTTTATTTTAATTGAATTCATCATTTTTTACTTAAATTAAATATAATATAAAATTATATTATTTAATTAATAAGTTACCATATTACCCATCATTTCTTCTCATTTTTCTTCATTCTTGTCAGTCACTTCATTTCAAAGCTTTATTGTTCAACAATGGCGAAATAATCTTCTCCAACTATTACTCCTCAAAACTTCATTGGTTCTACTTCAAACACTAAGAATTCTTCAGATAATCAAAATCCTTTAGAGGATCCTTCATCTCCTTACTTTTTTCATCATTCAGAGAATCACAGTTCTGTCAGTATGTCTCCAAAACTTACTTCCATGAATTTTGCCTCATGGAAAAGATCCCTTTTACTTGTTGTTTCAAATAGAAACAAGGTAGGATTTCTTGATAACTAGCACCTTAAAGTTCTTTTTATCTCCCTTGGATTCATTGCAATAACCTATTAATTGCTTGGTTGTTGAGATCAATTTTAGCTCTTGTAGCCTTTACAGTCTTTTATATGGAAGAAGTTCATTAGATTTGGGAAAAATTAAATCAAAGGTTTTCTCAACCAGATGATTCAAGGATATGTCATCTTCAACATCAATTGAGTACAATTACTTAAGGGACTAAAATCATTGATGCGTATTTCACTAAATTGAATGGGATTTGGGAGGAGTTAAGAAGCTTTAAACCATTGCCACACTGTACGTGCGGTCAATATAATCAGAATTATTTTCAATATATGTAGATCTGCAATAGAAGGATCATGTCTTCAAATTCTTAAATGGTCTTAATGAGTCCTTTTCAGCATTAAGATCACAAATTATTCTTATGATGCTGTTTCCAACTTTAGATCAGGCTTGTAACATGGTGATTCAAGAAGAGAATCAGAGAACTCTTCACTTGCAATCATAAGTTCTTGGTGATGCAACTATTATTACTGTAAGAAAGGGAAGGTTAGATCTAGTCTATTCACATTGTGGCAAGCCTAGGCATCTCGGAGAACAGTGTTATAGATTGATTAGGTTTCCACCAAATTTTAGGTTCACCAGACTTAGAAATGCTTCACAAACTTCCACTACAAACTCTTCTGCACATCAAGTTTCTATTCAAGGATAAGATAGTTTCACTTCTTCCCTCTCACAACTCAATCTCTCAAAGGATCAAGTTCAGAAGTTAATGGCTCTTGTCCAAGCTTAGAACACTCCTCCAGTTATGTCTCAACCAAGTCCACACTCTGTTGATTTTTCAAAGACATAGTTAACTAATGCTGCAAGTATAAAATCCTCAGTATTTTCTGCATCTCATTCTTATATGCTCGATCTGCCAATCCCTTAAGGATCTAAATGCTCAACTTCTTGGATTGTAGACACAGGGGCAACTGATCACAGAGTTTGTTCTGACACTTTATTCGCTTTTTGCTTTGATGTGTCTGTTTGTTCTATAAAATTACCAGATGGCTCAAAGGCTCCAGTTACACATATTGGCATAATTGTTCTTAATGCTCATCTTTCTTTACACAATGTTCTGTGCATACCTACTTTCACTTTCAATCTTCTTTTTATAGGTAAACTTACACCTCAAGGTGATATTTATCTCATCTTTTTCTCTCATTGTTGCCTTGTCTAGGTCCTTTCACCATGGATCATGATTGGCTTGGCTAAGGTTCAACAAGGTCTCTATTTCTTAGATTCACTTCCTAATAAAGCTGCTTTTATGTCCAATTCAATTTCTCGTGTCCCTGATTATTTGTTCTTTGTAAATACTATTTCTAGTGATATATGGCACCATAGATTAGGACATATATCCATTCATGCTTTTCCTTCTTTAAAATCTCTAGTTTCTAATTCTAATAAAGAAGCTCACGCTCCTTGTGAGACTTGTCCCAAAGCAAAAATGAAAAGACTTCATTTCCCAAACTCAATTGATTCTGTCAATGGTTTGTTTGATCTTGTATATATGGATGTCTAGTGTCCATACTCTCAGGCATATATGAATAAAAATCACTATTTTCCTTCTATTGTTGATGAATATTCTAAGAGTACTTAGGTTTTTCTTATGAAACATAAGTCTGAAGTTTCATATTAGGCTCAATACTTTTATAATCTTATCTTAAATCAGTTTCATATCTCCACTAAAATAATCAGAACTAATCAAGGTTCTAAATTCCAAATCAAAGGCTTTTTTCCCTAAGGATTCTTTTCCTCTTCAGTCCAATTCTTTTCCTTCTTCTCATTTTCCTCAATCATCTACTTCAATTGCTCAATCTCTTTCTTCAAATACAGTATATGTTCCTTTACATCATAATTCAAATTCACAAATCATACCAAAACACTCAGTTTCTGAAAATTTTATTCCTGCAACTTCCAATCCAGATATTGAACAACCTCCACTCAATATCACTCTTGATAGTTCTTGTTCTTCTTCTAATCCTTCTAATTCTTGTGATCCTGCACCTAATAACATTTCTAATATTGATATTTCTATTCCTTTCAGAAGAAGTTCCAAAATTTCTAAATGCCCTTCTTATCTCACAGACTATCATTACTAACTTATAAAGCATACTGCTACTCAAGTATCTTTTATCCCCTATCCTTTGTCCAATTACCTTTCTTATTCTCATTTGTCACCATTTTTTAGCAGTTTGCTTTGTCCATCTCTTTAAACATTGAACCTATTACTTTTGAGCAAGCAGTTCAATATCCTCATTAGCAACAGGCCATGGATGCTGAACTACAGGCTCTACTTTAGAACAACACTTGGGAAGTAGTTCCATTGCTCCCTAACAAATTACTTATTGGTTATAAGTGGGTCTATAAGACCAAATATCATTCAGATGGCAACTTAGACAAACACAAAGCTAGGTTGGTGGCTAAAGGTCATATGCAGAAGTTTGGTTTTGATTCTAAAGAGACTTTTAGTCCAATAGTTAAACATACTACAGTGAGGGTTTTCTTGGCTTTGGCTGTACTTCATGGTTGGTTTATGGCATAACTAGATGTTAACAATGCATTCCTTAATGGTGATTTGCTTGAGGAGGTATATATGGAACTTCCTAATGGTTACCAGATTCAGGGGGAGCAAGAAGTGAAATCTGGTAACATAACAAAGCTTATTAGCAAGTTGAATAAGTCTTTGTATGGTTTAAAATAGGCTTCAAGACAATGGAATTCCACATTACTGATTGTCTGGTTTCCCATGGTTTTATTCAATCAAAATCTAACTATTCTTTATTTTCTAAAACAACAAATTTTGGCTTTATTGTGTTATTGGTTTATGTGGATGGGATTGTAATTGCTAGCAATAGCATGATTCTAATTTTAGAGTTAAACATTTTGCTGAATTCTAGTTTCAAGCTTAAAGATCTTGGCAACTGAGGTATTTCTTAAGGCTAGAAATAGCAAAGTCTGCAATAGGTATTTCTCTATCTCAAAGAAAGTATACACTTGAGCTAATTGATGAATGTAGTTCATTGGCTTTAAAACCATCCAGCATTCCCATAGAAGTGAATCATCAGTTAGTGCATGATGATGATGGATTGATACAAAATCCTTCCTTGTATAGAAAGATAGTTGGCAAACTAATGTATTTAACCTTAACAAGGCCGGAAATTACATATGCTATTCAGGTTTTAATATAGTTTATGGACAAACCCACAGAGGTACATTTACTTGCAGCATACAGAGTTATCAGATATTTGAAAGGGTCCCTAGGTCAAGGAATTCATTTTTCATCACAATCAAAGATACAATTAGAAGCCTATTCAAACAGTGATTAGGGTGCTTGTAAAGAAAAAGGAGATCTTTATCATGTTATTGTGTTTTCTTAGGTGATTCTTGTTAGTGGGAAGTCAAAGAAACAAACTATTGTTTCTAGAAGTTCAGTAGAAGCTGCATATAGATCAATGGCTTCTACATCAAGTGAGCTTACATGGTTGGTTCAATTTCTAAAAGATTTCAATGAAGATCATAAGCATCTGGCAATTTTACACTATGACAATGTTTCAGCTATGCATATTCCCAAGAATTCGATGTTCCATGAAAGAACAAAGCACATAGAAATGGATTGTCATTTTGTGAGAGAGAAGGTGGTTTCTGGAAGCAATAAGTTGGAATATGTTAGAATTGAAGAACAAGTTACAGATTTGCTTACAAAGGCTTTGCATTGAGCACAATTCAATTTCCTTTTAAGGAAGATGAATATAAACAATATATATACTCATCTTGAGGGGGAGTGTGGAAAGGAAATTGAAACTAAAATTAAGGCCAATGAAGTTACAAGCTAGCTAATTTGTTTGTTTGTTTATAATTTATTAGATTAGTTAGAAATAACATATTCAGTTGCATTTGCTAGTTAGTATGAATTGTATAGGTGTCATAATTTTATAAGTTTAGCAACTCATACTTGTTTGTATATAAGGATTATTTGATATTTTTGTAACAACTTTTTCTCAATAATATTAGCTTCCTCATTTCTCAACTCATAACACCCCTGCCTGCCTTGTGGCTTTGTGGATTCAGAAAGGACAAAGAAAGAGATCAGAAAATTCAAGAAAAACCCTTGAAAGTTATAGACTTTTGATCGTTAAATAGCAAACATGTTTTGGATCTTCTAGTTCTTGGACTTGTCTTTGATCCTTTTTTTCGAATGTTCAAGAAAATAAAAATCATATGTTGGTGTTTAATCGCTTTTCAATATTTCACACTTAACAAAAGCTACTAACTTGGATCTTGTTGTTTTGATCTTTTCACTCTTTTTATGCTAGGTCAAATTCTTCATTTTTACTCC
The DNA here is from genome assembly GCA_947687605.1 of Reutealis trisperma. NCBI lineage: Eukaryota > Viridiplantae > Streptophyta > Magnoliopsida > Malpighiales > Euphorbiaceae > Reutealis > Reutealis trisperma. Next base: position 1,995,522 of record CANTUT010000016.1, on the reverse strand, counting down.
ATTCTTTTGTCCTCTCTCTCTTTCTAGTATTAATTTTTTTTAACAAAAAGGTTCTTCCTTGTTGGATAAATTGCATTTAATAATAAAAAGTTTCAACATCCTATTCCCTTCTATAGGCAACAGTTCAAGTTGTTCATTTCTTTAAGAACAATTGAGGAATGAAGACCATGAATTTAGTTTACAAAACTCATTTATTTGAATTCTTTCAAATAATATCAATCCTAAAGTGGATAGTAGATACTATTTTTTTTAAGAAAAAAAAAATGGACTTATGAAAAATGGGTGTTTAAGAAAAATTCAATGTTATAGTACTTGTCTTAAATTCCAACTTTAATAAATTTCTTAGGTTAAAAAATTCCAAATTAAATGGGATTTATATATATAGTAAACTTGAATTATTAACTAGAATGCCAATCTGGAGATTATTATATAAGGTTAAGAATGAAAATAAATAATGGTGGTGTGGGTAGATGATATTGAAAGTTGTTGATCCAATCGATGTCATGATGCAATTGGATGGAGGTGGTTCAAAAGTCTTTTTATTGGCTGGATTTTATTTTATTTTATTTTATTTTATTTTATTTTATTTTATTTTATTTTATTTTATTTTATTTTATTTTATTTTATTTTATTTTATTTTATTTTATTTTTTGATTTAGTCTCTTTATTTCATATTCTATTATGTAATATTTTTAACAGTCTATTTATATATGGGATGGATTATCTTAGTTTATTATGTTTTATGTTTTTGGTTTTTTTATTACCTTTTTGAATTTTTTGTATTTTTTTAGTTTTTATTGGTTTCATTTGTATACTAGGAATTAGCATTAGTATTGCTAAAATAATGTAATTTGAGAAAGATAATGAAATAGTTTGAGAATTAGGTTGTCTTTGGGTTGATCAGAGGTTGATTTGTGGTTGATTATAGGTTTATTGTTAGTTGATAACAGGTTAATTGCAAGTTTATTTTATTCAAATGAAAATAAACATTGGATACAAATAAATATTCAGGTATATGTTTAGTTTATTTTATTTATATATTTGGTTGATGTTTGGTTAATTTGATGTATATGTTTAGTTGATTTTATATCATTTTATTGTTGTATAATGTTTTCTCAAATTTTCTTTTCTATTTAATTTTTTATTTTTATGTTATTTTTCAGTAGTAATAATAATATTAATTAACATTTTTAGTCTTTGTTGTTACTAATGATAATTTATTAAGTTTAAATATAACATATTTAAATTTTTAAAAAAAATGAAAATGAATATTGGATACAAATGAATATTCGGGTATATGTTTGGTTTATTTTATTTATATATTTAGTTGATGTTTGGTTAATTTAATGTATATATTTAGCTGATTTTGTATTATTTTATTGTTGTATAATGTTTTCTCAAATTTTCTTTTCTATTTAGTTATTTTCATTTTTATAATATTTTTTAGTAGTAATAATATTAATTAACATTTCTAGTCTTTGTTGCTACTACTGATAATTTATCAAATTTAAACATAACACATTTAAATTTAAAGAAAAAGAAAATGAATATTGGATACAAATGAATATTGGATATATATTGGTTTATTTTATTTACATATATGGTTGATGTTTGGTTGACTTGATGTATATGTTTAGTTGATTTTGTATCATTTTATTGTTGTATAATGTTTTCTCAATTTTCTTTTCTATTTAATTATTTTTTATTTTTATTAGTCATATTTATGAAACAAATTGTATATCAAGTCTATAATTTCTATAAATAATTAAGTAGAGAGAAATTGTATTTTTAATAGTAGCAGATCCACTTTATATACTCAAAATATATCAAGAGTATACCATTTGTTATTATTATAATCATTTTTAATTCAATATTTTTTTTATAAATTTTGAAATAATGAATCAACCAATAACTTAATTTTTTCAAGTTTGACTAAAAAATATACTAAATGTATGCCAAATATATTGAATGAATACGATTTTGAATTAGAACATCAATTTTAAAAACAAACACTAAAAATTTAGCAAATATATATGCTAAGCATATACCCAACATATAATTCAAAATATATTACAAGTATACTATCATATACTCACAACATACTACGATACTATGACTACACATTTCGCTGAAGAGAGTAGAAATGTAAAATAAAATGAAATAGGAATATAATTTATAGAAATTGGTCCTCCATTGTTAGACAACCTCCATGTGGCTATGAGAAAAAGAAATCCTGGTTCAAGATTGTAATTTATTATGACTTCAACAATTTAAATGCGTGGTAAATCTCTTGCTTTTGCAGGACTCAGGAGCTTTAGCAATCCTTGTTACTTTAAAATGAAACAAGGTTTAGTCCCCTTCTTTGATTTGCATAGCAAGTCCTTCCATAGTTTTTTTTTTTTTTTTTTTCTTCATTTTTTTAATTTTTTTTTATTTTGAACTGATTCAACCCTTTGTGTAGTCATACTGGATTTCAGGTGATATATAATCTTTTGGGAAAGAATAAAAAATAAAAAATAAAAATGAATGTATTTTGGTGTTTTCTTGGAAAAAACAAGATGCTTCTGAACTATTGAGGATGGCTATTGCATGGGAAACAAATGCAAGATGTATGGCTATAATGTTTATTATTTTTTTAGCCTCAAAATTTAACTAAATTAAACCAAAATTTAAGCTAATCTCTTTCAACGATAAGGACTAAAAAGAATAGATTTTAAGTATAATCAACAATTTCATTTTTCATTCAATCTAATAAACAAGAATTAAAAAATGCCTTTTTTCGTTTTCTTTCTTCAAATTAAATAATTGAGTTAAAAACTGAAGCCATTTTAGAAATATATATCAAAAAAAAAAAAAGTCCCGTAAAATGAAAATGACTCAGACATTTAACCCTTTGAAAAAATGGAAAGTCACTTGTTATGACCCAAGAACCCAAAAAAAAAAAAAAAAAAAAAAGTAAAAACTCTGTTTTATCCTCCTTTACCCAACCTTAGCAAGTATGCCATTATTATTTAATTGTCATTATGTTAATTGAGTTAATTTATCCTTATTTATAATTATAAATGAATTTATATTTCATATGATACGATATCTATACTAAAAGAATCAAATTCCGATAAAATAAAATTTATTTCAATTGATTTTTTTTTTTTTTGGATAAAATTTGAGTTTCCAAACCGGAAATAACATACACAGTGCCTATAACAACAATATCCAAAAACAAAACTAGGGAAAAATCAAAACAAGCTTCTTGTGACATTTCAAAGAGAAGACTTTGGTGTGATGGGTTTGGAGAGCACGCTAGGGTTCAAAGAAGCAACTCCAAGTAGCTCTTGATCATGTTCAAAAACTGCCATATCTTCTTCAGTCAAAGTAATCCAAGCCTCAATCCCATCCCCATCTTTCGTATCTATCATTACAATAAGATTCTTGAAAATTCCACTAGGAATAGTCACCCACAATGGCTTTCCCCACCCAAAATCTATACCGTAAAATGGAATCCTGCACAAACTAGCGCTGATATAGAAATCTATATTACCTTCTTGAAGCAATTGTCCTGCTTTCTTGAAAGATTTGCAAATAGTAATAAAAGAACTACTTTCTTTAAGTTTCTTTACATAATTCTCACCAAATTCTTGAATCCCTTTTCTTAGATGACTAACTAAGCTTGTCAATTCTATCTCACCCTCTGCAGCCTGCGAAGCGAAATGTCCTGCAAGGTTCCCAATTGTGTGTTGAGGCAAGGAAGGGATTATTCTTGATCGAATATTCACAGATTGGGAAAGTATAGATAGTCTGAAATTCTCTGAATTTGATCTTGATGCGTTCATTAAACATTTCCAAATTAGTCCTGTCACAACTTCAACTCTTGTTGGATTTTTCACTCTTTCACTGGAAGCTTTAGCTTTAAGTGCTGCAATATTGGATGCATCAAACACAAATCTCCTTGTAACATACACCTCTTTTTTCAGTTTCGAAGCTGACTTCGAAAACAAGAATCTTTGAGGTGGGAAGATAGATGCTGCATCAAGTAATGGAAGAACAGCCTCAGAACAACCAGCAGCAGTGTTTGCAGCCCACTGCTTGATGAAATTGAAAGCTGTGATTGCATCAGAAATCTTCTGTGAAATACAAACCCCAATCGCCAATCCACCACAGGAAAAACAGGTCGTTTGAACATGTAACAAACAACCTGTGCAAGCTTCGGGAGAGTCAATTTCAATAGGAATCAATTTTCTTATTACTTGAGGATCAGGTTTTTCAAGAAACAATGAAACAGGGCAATTGACTTGTGCTTCAACAAAAATAACTCCATAATCATTGCATTCGATGGTTGTTTCACCTTTAATCCTACCAGCTAGTGGATATAAATGGGTTAATGTTTCAGATAATGATCTCTTAAGATTCTTAGATCTTTCCGAAACTGTAGAGTGCTTATTGATTTGATCATTTATGGAGTAGAAAAGAAGCAGAGGTCCATAACAAACAGGGGCAAGCTGATCAAGAAGGGAGAGCTTGAAATTCCCTAGCTGAATTGGGGTTGGAGAAGATGGTTTTATGGTTTCTTTAGCAATGATCTCCACATTGATCTCCATGGCCATCAGTTTTTTTTTTTTTATCCCTCTTGCTACAAGATAAATTATGCATCACATAGAAATAGAATAGTTAGCTTGGAGTAGCTAATTGTATTTTCTGTCAAAATTTTGTAGCTTGGCGACGTTTGACAAAATCATCAATATTAATTAGTTTTCTTATTGTTTGACTTGATCATTATAAATATCCTCAAATGAATTGACTTCTTTAAACTCGAAATTCCACAGATCTGGACAAGACTCAGCCCAAAAAAAACAACGTACCCAACACTATCAAATCATTGACTTAAGCTTTGAGCCATATAAGCAAAAACACAAATGAAAAAGAAAGGTAGTTTTTATTCTCTCTAATGAAACCCAGTATTTGTATTGCCAAAACAAAGTAATCTAATCATGCACTATTAACAAATTGATCAAGAAACAATTTAAATCTCTCTACAACTGTAAACAAATGGGTGGTAATGAAAGGTTTACCGGATTTGGCACCGCCGTTGAGATGTGGACCAAGACAATGGAACCTAAGGGAAATTTTCGGTGTTTGGTGGCGGTAAGAGAGATGGCTCCGACTGCCGACGAAAAAGCAGAGTTTGATCGGCGTTTCTCAGAAACTTTTCCCGGTCGTTTGTGAACTAAAAAGTAACGAGATTTGTCGTTTATTGATACAAAATTCTCGTTATGCGGTCAAAAAACGACAAGTCGACTTTTAAAACCAAACAGAATGAGTTCAAGCCCATTTCTCATCCTGTAGTGGCCCATTATATATTTTTTTTATTAATTAATGGGCCGATTCTATATATATATATATATATATATATATATATATATATATATATGAGAGAAAGAGAATATCATAGGGAAAATGTATTTTTAAATCTGTAAATATTAATTTTTTATATATTTTTTTTTAGTATTTTGATTGTATTTTGCGTAAAAAAATTTGATTAAACACTTATTCATAAATGTATTTCTTGATTGACTAATAAATTGAGGTTGTAGTCTCTTGTGAACAAATTGTCGTCAGATAAGTGGCATCAAAAATTTTAATTAAGATATTTATTCATATATGTATTAACTTTAAATATTTATATTATATGTAAGTTATGTTTCTTTACATAGTTTTTTAAATCCACCTTATCTTAAAATCGATAAAAAAAAAATTATGAATCAAAAGTTTAATCAGTATTGAGCAAGGATTAAATTAAAATTTTAAATAATATGATATATTTATTATTTATATATTAAAAATAAATATAATATATCAATAAATATTATTTATATTAAATTTTTATTAATATGAATGAAAAACACATTATATATTCTGAATAAATATTATAATTAATTGAATTCTAAAAATTTCAATAAAATATATATTCATTATATATTTTAAATACTTATTATATAAAATATTAAGTGATTCGAAGTGACATGTGAATTAATTTTTGATTTTTCTAGTTGAACCAATCTAGTTTGGAAACTGTTTTTTCCATGGCCGTATTTTGTTGTTAATTTATTATAATATTTAATTACTTTACAAGGGAGTGCAAGCAAACACTGATAGGGACCTTGAAATAAAAAATTCTTTAATTAAACATTATTAATATGCACGGATATGGCATGGCTCACCGACTACTTTTGAACTACTAGAACCTTAATTATGCACTTAATTAAGTAATAAAAAAAATGGCTCAATTATTTATTGAATCTTTGCTTATTTGTGATATTGATGTGTAATGAAATTTCATTTTTTTGCCTTTAAAAAAAATAATAATAAAGAAGAAGAAGAGAAGAGAGAGAAAGTAGTCTTATCTTGAACAGGCTGGTTTTAGCCTTTTAGCCCTTTCTTATCTTCAACTTGCGAATTTTCTAATACAAGTTGGAGATTGTTTGCAAGAATAAAATATTTTTTTTAATTATTATTTTAGAACTATCAACACATATTTCTATACCCTAACTTACAAATTTTCCTTGGCATTATTTGGGTTATGATTTCTAGAATCTATGGATTTGTCAAATTATTTGCAATCCCAATTGTTTGGTACCGAAATTAAATTTATAAATTGTTCAAAATTATTTACAAATTTTGAGTACATTTTTAAAATCTAACATTTAATGTGTGGGTTTATGAAATTTTTCATTTTATTGAAACAAAGATTTTGCAAACTAATACTTTTATTATATATATATATATATATATATATATATATATATATATATATATATATATATATATATATATATATATATATATATATATCAACTATATTGTAATAAAAAATTTTAGTCCTACTGTAGACTAACTATAAATAAGAATAAATTCTATATTTTAATAAATTATATAATTTTTTTAGGTTTTATCCTAAAAAAGTTTGCCTCCACATAATAATAATTCTATATTTATATTTTAAAAAATATATGCAATGTTATATAAAAGATTTAAGATAAAATACAATATTAAAATATTTAAGATAAAAATATATGCAATATTATATTTTAAAACAATTTGCCTCTACATAATATTATTTAGAATTGTATTTATTATTTAGAATTGTTATCATATGTCTAAACTTTTTATTTTGTACAGTTGTTGTCATATTTTTAAACCTTTTATTTTTTAGAGTTATTATCACATTTCTAAACATGCAGATATATAATTGCAAGTACATAATAACTCATTAATGTAGTTACATTTTCGTTGACTTATATACTTTATATTATGTATTTAATAGGTCGTTAGTATAATATCTTATCTTTGCATCTCTTAATTAAGTCGAAATAAAAATTTTTGTACCTACATTTCTAATAAGTTATCGCTTTCTTATAGCAATAAAATTAGCTTTTATGATTCTTAAACCAGGATTTTTAGTTTTAAAAAAAAAAAAAAAAACAAAAAGTGAAAAAGTAATTTTTTTTTTTTTTTTGCCCCAAGAAGTCAAAAAGTAATGATCTTCTAGAATTTCAAATACAGGCCTCGAGCATGAGCTTTAAAAACCATGAGAGGGCTTGAGCTTAGTAATTTGACCCAAAGAATTTAGCAGGGATTGACCCGGGCCTAGTCCAATTGCTCGTTGTTTCCCAATGCGCCGATCCCACACATATCCTAATCTAGGTCAAATTACTTTATTGAAACTGGCCGATTTATAGTTTCGGTTGAATCCGATAGTTGGAGTGAGGACTATGTAAATAGGAAATCAATTATTCGATATTATTCAAAGTAATTCACCTTTAATTAAGAATGGCAATGAGGTGAGACGGGGCAAAATAAAGGTAGAGAAATCATCTTTCATCCTCATCTTCACTTTAGTAGAGAATTTCTGTCCCCATTCCTATCTCATATATGAAAATAATTTAATCCACATCTTCATTCTTATAGGGATTTCCATTTCTATGAGAATTTCCATCTCCATTTGAATTTTATCTTACTAAATTTATATATATTTATATAATTCATAAATAATAACAAAAAAATAAAAATGAATATATTTAAAAAATATTAATAAATTCAAACCCACAAAACATCAACTAAACAAAAATAAAATATAAATATTCTTAATACATTAAAAATGTTCCACAATTTTTTTAGTTAAATATTAAAATTTCAGTATACATAAATATGAGAATACTTCAATACATTTCTTCAAATAATTACTAATTATATTATGAAGTAATTATGTAAGTTATTACTTATTATATTAAGAGCAATTATGTAATCATATTATCGGGTCTTCACGAGAATAGGGATGAGGATTCCCACGGGGTGGAAAATACACTCCCAATCTCTGCTCTGTCCCCACTAATGGGGAAAGAATTCCCCCCATCCTCGTCCCCATAAGGAGAAAAATTAGGAAATTCCCGCCTTGTATAAGGCAAATTCCTACGGAAAACAGAGATTCTCAACTCCATTGCCATTTCTAATCACATAATTTATTTATAAAATTCATCTAAAGAAAAATTCTTATTCACACTAGATATATAAAAATGTAGAGGACACAAGATACATTAAGATATGGAGTATCTTACACTCATAAATATCTTAAAACAAAAATTTCTTACCTACATAAAGTATATAGACTTATTACGTATACTAAAAACAATAAATGATAAGATATTTTAGTAAATATAACTCTTTTAATTATTATTTATGCAGTAAAAAAATATATTGATACTCTTTTTAATTCTATCATTTAATGTATATAATGATTTTCTGTTTTAAGATATTTACGAGTGAAAGATACTCTGTATTTTAACGTATTTCGTGTACTCATTTAATCCTCTAAATAGGCTACTTTGTCATTTTTTTTTTCTTTTGCATATAATACATATTGTCCATTTAAAAATTTAAACGTTCTCTTGTATTGATTTTTATATGATGAATGACAGATTACTAATTCATTTATTGAAATGGATATGTATACCTCATTTGTTCGTTATGCCTCCATTCTTAAAGTATTTTAATTAAATTTTGATTCCATAGATGAAGACTATTTTTAAATGTATATGATGTAAAATAAGTTTAGTTTATTTTTAGTCAGAGGTGTGAAATAGACTATATATTTTATTTTTTATTCTATAATACATCATATTTGTCTGATTTAATTAATTAATAATTGCAAGATTTTATATATTATTCGTAGCAATCTAATTAATGTGTTGACTTTTTGTTTTTTTTTTTTTTTTTTTAACATACGTAGATTGATAGACATATCAATGGTAGCCTCAGCATAGTCATGAAACTATGAAAATTGAAAGCATTCTGTTTTCTAATTAAAACTTGAACAAACATGGAATAATAATAACTTCTGACTTCATACTCAAAACAAGAAAGGTTATGTCCATGTGGGTACATATGAATTTGTCAAGAAAAACTATAAATTACAAAATTAGCCCCATATTAAAAAATCACAAAATAATCAAAAATCATATAAATAATAAAGGGACAACTATCCAATTGATTAGTACTAGTCATTTTGATTATTATGGTTGCATACAAATCTCTTACCTCCTATCTTCACCTCTCACTTTCACAATTCTATTCAATTCAACCTTTTCAATTCAAATCAAAATCAAAAATTATAATATAGTATCAGAACATCCGGTAGATCTAGGTTGCATTTTAGAAGGAGATTTCAATTCTAGAAGATCTAGATTTCAATTCCAAAAGATCCAATCTATGTTTCAGGATGGAGGATTTTAATTTCAAGTGATAATTGGATATTAAAGTCAAATCCTAATTGCATTTGAGGGGAAATTTCAAGAAAAACAATAAACTACAAAAACTAGTCTCACATCTAAAAATTACAAAATAATCAAAAACCATATAAGTAATAAAGAGACAACTATCCAATTTACTATTGCTAATCATTTTGATTATATTTGCATCTATAACTCTCACCTCTTGCATTCACCTATCACTTTCACAATTCAATTCAATTCAAATTTTTCTGATCCAATCAAATACAAAATATTCATGTTAGTATTAATAAATTCTTACAAAAGAAAAATATATTTTTTTATTATCTCAACTTAAGAGTCGAACACTGATTAATAAAATGAAAAGAAATTCACTTGATAAATTTAAGTTATCTAAAAGGGTATACTAGGGTTTACAGCAGCAAATTCAAGCAGCTTCTGGTTAGATTCAAGCAAGGCCATATCTTCTTCACTCAGAGTCAACCATAATTCAATTCCATGGCCGTCTCTTGTGTCCATCAAAACAGCAACATTTCTTACTGTTGTGGTAGCACTGCTAAGCCAAATAGGCTTTCCCCATCCAAAATCAGCACCATATAAGTCAAAATTACACCAGCTACTGCACACGTAGAAATCTATATCATTACTCATTGCCATATCTCCAAATTCCTTAGAAAACCCACAAATTGCTAATAAAGCTCCCTCCCCTTGAAGCTTTTTTGCATAATTTTCATCAAAACTTTCCATTTCTTTCCTTATTTTACTCGCTAATCCAGGCAAATCTATCTGGGTATTTTCATCCTCTATTTTTGGACCAATGAACCCTACGCAATTACCTGCATAGTTTTCAGGTAACTGTGGCAGAAGCCTTTTGCGCAAATTAACAGAAATAGACCAAACAGATTTTCTAAAAGATAATTGATTTGCTCTTATAGCAGTCATTACAGCTTTCCAAATAAGAGCTGAAACAGCTTCAACTCTGGTTGGCTGCGGCACCGTTGTACTGGCAACTTTAGCCCTGAGCGATTCAATCTTAGAACCAGTAAACACAAATCTTTTTGTCCTACACTTGAGTAGCATCATAAGCTCTACTGGGGTATTTGTGATTGACATGTCAAGTGGTAAGGGTGGGAAAAGTGATGCACCCATAAATACAGGACTGCTCACCACCTTCTTGTTATTATTATTATTATTATTATTATTATTATTATTAGCCATTGAAGCCCAGCAATTTATAAATGCTGTTAATGTAGCAGCATCAGCTATCTTATGTGAAACACAAACCCCAATTGCCAATCCATTACAATTAAAGAAAGTAGCTTGAACAAGCAATAAATTACCTGAAGCTGCTTCAGGAGATTCTAAAGTTGCAGGCAAGAATTGCTGTAGAAGTTGTATATCAGGATTGTTAAGAATATCAGATAAAGAACAATTTATTCGAGCTTCGATGAACTCAACTCCTTCATCATTGCAATCTATAGAAACATTATCTTTTAGTCTTCCAGCAAGTGGGTAAAAATGACTTGATGACAAAGTTTGAGAAAGTGAAGTCTTCAGGTTTTGGGTTCTTTGATGGTGATCAGCATTTGACGGGTAAAAGAGAACTAAGGGTACGTAAGTGATTGGAGTGAATTGATCCATAAGAGAGAGTTTTAGAGTTTTGAGGTGAAGCGGAGTGGGAGAAGATGGTCTAATAGTTTCTTTGTTTATCTTCTCAACTTTTGTTGCCATAGCCATTTTCATTAATTTTGGAATTTTGCAGGCCAATGGTGGTTCATACTACTTGGTCATCCATGGGATTTATATATAATAAAGGATTTTCATTAATATTGAATTGAAAATTGAATTTATTTAATAGAATACTTATGAAATTTAATAAAAGAATCTAAAATAAGCCTAGAACAGGCAATTCACAAGGTTATTATTCAATGATTCATAATTATTTAAGTTAGTCACCTATATCTATATATATATAATTTTTTTTAGGAATGATTGAGTAAGCAAATATTTTTTTTATATAAAATATCAGTTTACTTCATGAATCAAAAGAGCATTTGATTTTTTTATTTTTGGACATTAGGAAGGGAATTTTATATTAATGATTTTTTTTTTTTTTTTTTTTGAGGGAAAGGTTAACGACCAAGTTAAATACTCCATTTGGTTTACAAGAACCAAACAGACTGTATGGTACAAAAAAAAAATTTAATTTATTTTTTGGAGTAAATTTAATTTCAATTAGGACTCAAAATTGAAAACTTTTCAAACTGAAAAATGACTTTATCAACTAAAAATTCATGGATAGTTTAATTATTAATTAAATTAAGAGAAAAATATTATCAAATGATTGAAACTTTGTACGCAAAATAAGTATGTATATATGCAATAAATTATTAAGTTTAAGAAGATAATTTTGGCATTGAATTGCAAAATAAGAGAAGATCATTGAGATTTATTTACTTTTTTTTCTCCTTTTCAATATCTAATTTCTAATTTTTTTTATATTTAAATTTTCAAAAATTAAATAAATTTTCAAAATATTCTGAAATTTATTACATAATACACGCCAAATGGCAATTTGTCAACTGTGTTAGGTATTACTTCAAACAAAGCAATTGATTTTAGTTTTTGTATTCTTAATTGTAGGGGAGTTTTTGGAAGTCAACAAATTAACTTATTTAATAAGATATCTTAAAGGTTATTTAATTTAATTATGTGGTGTGAGTGACGGCTATACATATAATAATTAAATATAACATATGGTATAAATAAAATGGAGAAGAACATGAACAAAGAATATAGAGAAGATAATAGTTTTTCTAGTTATTCCATTTAATAGTATTAAGCCCTTTATATAGAGTACAGAAGAGAAAGAAATAGGAAACTTTTCCAATAAGAAAAATACAAGAAATATGAAGTTTTTCCAATGAGGAAAATACAATCAATACTAACATGAAAACTAAAATATTCAAGTATATGGAAAGACATCAATCAAATCTTATAATATATCATAATACTCCCCCTTGATATCTTTTATAAAGAATATGCCTCGTTAAAACCTTACTAAGGAAAAACCCTGTGGGAAAAAAATCTTAGTGAAGGAAAAATAGTACATTATTCTTGTTGGGATTTGCGCCATAACACTGCCTCGTTAAAAACCTTGCCAGGAAAACTCAATGGGACAAAACCTAGGCTAAGGGAAAAAAGAGTACAGTGCATTAAAATCTCCCCCTCATGAAAATATGATTTCTATCAAATATCTCTTAGCCGACGCATGCTAATTTTGTTGACTAACTTTTCAAATGTGATTGTAAGGAGTGCCTTTGTAAACAAATCTGCAAAGTTGTCAAATCGTATACTTAATGATATTTAAGTAATATCCACATATAATAATTTATTTATAGTACTCTCTTAGGATATTACTTGCGCTATGAATATAACTCGTTAAAAACCTTATTAGAAAACCCAGTGGGAAAAAATATATCTAAGGAAAAGAGTATATTTCATGCGCTATTTTTTCATTGCACAGATTGCTTTGTTAAAACCTTTGTCCAAGAAAACCCTGTGGGATAAAAACTTGACTAAGGAAAAAGAGTACAATCATATACTAATTCGCTCCCCCTGATGATGACAGATTTTAACACGGCGTATACTAATTGATGAAATGATGCCATTTAAATACCACATTAGGTAAAAACTTAGTACATAAGTCTATTAAATTGTCACTCAAGCGAATTTGGTGGATATCTCTTCTAGAGCTTATGTATATATAAGAATTTGGGTGAAATTTATGTCTACTTCGTTATCCTTAATATAACCACCTTTAATTTGTGCAATACAAATTGCATTATTCTCAAAATACAATGGGAGTATCTTTTAGTAAGGTACTTCAGGACCATAAAAATTTTTATAAAATTGCAGTACCACTCTAAGTGAATACATAGCCAGTTTAAAATCTATCATTATAGAGACTAAGCAAATAACCAATATTCACATGTAGACCAATTTCAAATATGAATTATAATATTAATAGTATATTGAAGATAACTTTTTACACCATTTTAATATCTCTTTATAGGTGCAAAGTTATACCTAGTTAGGAATTTTTCTTGCAAATGCAATATCAGACCTGATGCAATTTGTAAGACACAAGAGTGCCCTATAGCACTTATATATGGTACTTCAAGACCAAACAGCTCTTTATTATCTTTTTTTTAGGTCTAAAAGGGTATCTCTTCACTTCTACTAAGCAGACCACCTATTGGTGTGCTTGAGGGAGAAGATTTATCCATGCAAAAATTGCTTAAATATCTTTTCCACATAAGTATACTGGTGTATTAGGACTCCTTAATAATCGGTCTATAGGCCAATACAAAATTTTATTTTCTTTAAATTTTTTCATCTCAAACTCACTTTTCAAACAGGTACATACTTATTTGAGTTCATTAGGAGTCACATTGATATTTAAATCAACTTATACTGCAATAATAACATATACCATTCTATAGTATTTTATGAATACAAATGGACATAGTGTATTATTCACATATCTTTCTTTCAATAAGAATTTACTCAAAACAATCATACCACATGTCCATATTGCTTTAATCCATACATAGATTTTTGCAATTTGATGAAATATATGTCACATATTTAATGTGTATTCATTTATGATATACTTAGTCCTTCTGGAACTCTTACTACTTTCATAAGGCGTACAATAAGCCTTTCATTAACTGCCATATTAATTAAGTATCGGAACATGATCATTTCCATAATAAGAGAATTATTTTTCTCATAATCAATAATAGAACGAGTCTAGCTCTACTTTAATTGCCTCATTCCATGATGATCAATCATGTTTATGCTAATATTCAGTTATACTTATAAATTATGGATCCATATTTTCTCTTGTAATAGCAAAAGCTATTGTTGAGGCAAATTCATCGTTGACGATAATTAAATTTCTATCAACTCTTTCTTATATCACAAAATAATTGAGATCTCATAGTTTTCATTTATATGATCATCAACTCCAGAAGCCATATCTGGAGGATCTAATTGTTCCGTTGTCTCAGTCTGTGTCTCATAATTAGCCATAGCTCTTTGACTAAGATCTTCCTCTTCATGAGATTTTATGAGTGACGCAGCTTTTCTTTTCCGCAGATTTTTTGTCTTTAGTTCCAATTTACTATCCACGCTTCTAGCGTGTAGTGAGATTGATTGATTTTCTATTTGCAATTGGAATCACAACCCTTGCTAGGATATTAGCAGCTGTAATATGAGACTTTGTCACTCTTTTAGCATCTATAAATGTATTTGGCAGTTAAGTTGCAATTTATTGCAACTGTATTATTTTGTGAACTTCTGGTTCACTCTAACTTGTACATGGACCAAAATTATTTGAAGAGTTTTCCTTCTAATAAATTTCTCGACATTCTTTAGCACTGTAGGTGCTTTTCCTCCCCCTAATGTTGAAAAATATGCCTTATCAAAATAAATTCATAGTCTCTTTTGTGGACCCATTATCGCACATTGAGATAGATTTAATATATTCATGGCACAAAAAAAATTTATGACTCATATCCTTATACAAGTTTCAAGAGAGAGTATATATGATGTACATAATGGCATTCATGCCAAACTTTCAAGGTTTAATTATTAAACTATAAGTTCAATGCTTGAACTGCAAGTTCAACGCAATATATTGTGCATGTATACTAGAGATAAAACAATAATTAAATAACTCATTATAATACACAACTTATAAAATCCTTGCAAATTACTCCTTCAAGGAGTTTACATAAAATCATCAATATTGAATTGAGTTGTGTCCTCTATATGGGCGGTTCCTCTTTCAAATCTCATGATTTACCAAATGATTTATAGTATTCACTTTAAGGAATACAGTTGTACTAGTGGGTATTATTTGATGATTTCTCATTAGCAATTATTCTTTTAGAATTCTCATTATCTACCAAATGATTTATAGTATTCACTTTAGGGAATACAGTTGTACTAGTGGGCATTGTTTGATGATTTCTTATTAACAATTATTCTTTGCAACCACTAGAAAAATAATATTTGTAAATTTTCACTTTTTATATTGCTACTATAGGAGCATGTAACTTTATTACCGCACAATTTTAGCTGTGAAGTAATCTTAAACATGGTTAAATTATATTCTCAAATAGACTTCAAGTCTTATAGGTGTAGGTTTAACCAATCATATTGAGTTTATGATAGTACCACATATTTCAAGTGATTATATCTATCTTTAAAACTTTTCTAGAAAATATAAAAATCATTAATAGTAAGATATTCAACCTTTAAATCCTCACTTAAATGAGATTTAAATAGATAATACATTTTGCTTTTGCTAGCATCTAAATGCATTTCATTATCAACAATTCACGTCAAAAATTATTTCCATTGAATTCAAAAGCATATAAAAATTATCAACCAAACTTTAATTCACTATACTTCACTTTATTTAAATAACTTAATTTGCATATATTTAAAATATATCTAAATAGACCAATCAGAAAATAAATTAATATTAATTTTAACAAACATTAAATTCATAATTTATCCTACCAAGGAAAGGTAAGCACTAATTATGCTTCTCTATAGCAATATAAATCCAACAATGTATGCAATCCGGAAATAAATTCATCAATTCATAAATTAACAAAATCATGTTGCTTATATAATTTATATTAATCTCATCTCACATTTAAATCTCTAATTGTTTTCACATCTAATACACATTGACATAAGTAAATTCAAAACATATATAACACACACAATTTTCTTGTAAGCTATTCAACTAACAAATATATGTATATATATGTATGAGATATGTATTGTCCATAAAATAAATTTTTGAGTTGAGATGCTAAGACCGAAGGATATGTAATAATATATACACTAGTAGAATCAATCTCAATTTAATGAATCAAGTAAACCTATTAATATGAACGCAAAATCACCATTTTCTTATAAAGCAAGTCAATCAATCAATAAATGAATAATTTAGGGTCGGATTTTATGCCAAAAAAAATTATAAGCCATGACTTTAAAACTATGCATAAAATGTGTTGTTATAATTGATAACCAATTAAAAGTTGCAATTTGGTTGGTAAATCAAATAAGCCATACCCATCATTCCAATACATATAAACAATAATGAAATACCAAAAACAGAAAAATCAAAGCAAAAAGGTTTACCTTAATATTATGGCCATACGCAGGTATTTTATTGATATCCAATTTATTCAATGCATGTAATTTAAATCAAATTTATTAGTTATTCAGGAACATAAAATATCAATTTTTCAAGGATATCTATTTTATTTATTTGATTACTCGAAGGAGTGATACTAGTATAAATAATTCTTACTCATGATGTCGAGGCCCTTCAATTAACATTGTCTAATATAAAATCATAATAAAATCAATTTTTTAAAGACTTGTAAACAATGCATTTAGTTCTTCAGGAACATTTAATGATTTTTTAATGAATTTTTTTACTTTAATTAGTTTTTCAGGAACTATATAGAATATCATTTCTTTAGAAACTGTAGAAAATATCAGTTTTTTAAAAACTGTAGAGAATACCAATTCTTCAAGAACTATAGGAAATACTAGTTTTTCAGGAACTGTAATTATTATTAGTTCTTCAGGAACTCATAGCTTAGTTATTTATTTAATTAATTTTTCAGGAATTATAAATAATACTAGTTCTTCAGGAACTAGAATTTAAAACATAATACTAATTCTCTAGAAACTCATAGCTTAGTTATTTATTTAATTGTTCTTTAGGAACTATAAATAATACTAGTTCTTGAAGAACTAGTATTTAAAATATAATGATAGTTCTTCAGGGACTAGAATTTAATTGATTAATCATTAAATAGTATATCAAATCTTTATAAATCTAAAAAAAAAACAATTTGAGATAAATGATTGTAAGAGAGAAGAAAAAAAATGATTTCTTCAAATTAATTAGCCCAATATGTTCAAACGATTTCTTAAAAAAAAACGATTTAGTTTTTTTTCTTAAAAAAAATGTATTTGATACATAAATATTAATAATAATAATAATTAATTAGACAAAAATTGTTTACCATAAATCTTGAATTTTATTTCTTTAAATTTTTCGCCTTAGCTGAGTTGTAGCAAACCACAAGCTATCCAAAATTATAAACAATATTATAGAACGATTCGTACTGATAACGTGCTATAAATAAAATTGAGAAGAACATTAACAAAGAATATAGAGAAGAGAATAGTTTTTCTAATTGTTCCATTTAATAGTATTAAGCCCTTTATATAGAGTACATAAGAGAAAGAAATAGGAAGCTTTTCCAATAAGGATAATACAAGAAATAGGAAGTTTTTCCAATAAGGAAAATACAATCAATACTAATATGAAAACTAGAATATTCATGTATATGAAAAGACATCAATCAAATCTTATAATATATCATAACAACATAGATTTTTTTTAGAATACCCCTCTGATTTGGTACTCTTAATAAATCAAAGCCATATGATTTTTAAGCAATTAATATGTTCGGTTGATCAATTTTACTTGTAAACTGGATAAGTAAAGATAAATATATATATATATATATATATATATATATATATATATATATATATATATATATATATATATATATATATATATATATATATATATATATATATATATATATATATATTCTTAAATTAAAATATAATTAGTTATCATACATAAATTAGCCACTCTTTTACTATTAGAGTCCGTTTAGTTTATGGTTTCATAATTTTTTAGGATTAATTTGAATAATAAATTTAGTTAAAGTATAGTTTTACTTATCTTAAATTTTGTTTGATATAAAAATTTTAATCTATAATATTAAATAATCTTACTATTGTAATTATGTATTTGATAGGATAAATTAATAAATAGAATAAAACGTGAAATTATTTTAGAAAATAAAATATTATAAATAATAATATTAGTAATTGCAATAGATAGAGATTACAAAAAACATAAAGTAAGGTTTTAGATAATACATATTCTATGGATTAGCTAAGCTTTTAGCATTATTAAACCAAATGTTAATGTATATTCCTAATTAGTATATTAGTTTACCTATTTAGGATAATTAGCGATATATTCCTAATTAGTCTATCTTTTTAGGATATCTCAATCTTTCTATTTTATAATGCTTGTTTCGTATAAATATATCAGTTTATTCTGTACTAAAAAAACACAATATAATATATAATAATAAATAATATTTTATGATCTTATATTTCTTCTTCTTTATTTTAAGTTGGTGTCAGACCCTATATTTTAAAATTTTATTTTGCTTGAGTTTTTCTATTTACTAGTTTTGATAATGTCAAAAAAAAAAAAAAGGAAGTATAATGATCTTTTTTTTTTCCGCAAATTATTATTTATCATTTTTCTCATCAATGGTTTTATTTTCTAAAACCACCTTATCATTAAAAATCATGCCATTCAATCTTCCTTTTGAGCCATATTTTATTATTGGCTATTTTTTTTTATTTTAGCCTTACTTAGCTTTATATTTTAATTTTCTTCTATTAGCCTTTTATTATTGGCTTCTTACTTTATTCATTTTTTTTTTCTTTGGCCATGTAGAGAGATTAATTTCATATCCAATCATAATGTCATTTTTCGTTTAATTTTATGACACTTGTCTCCTTATCTTTTCACTTTGTTAGCACCTTGCTTATGCATTTGATTTGAAGTGATTATTGGATATTTTGAATATTATAGTGTCCTATAGCACTTATGCCCCTTATTTTGTCACTTTATTTGCTCGTTACTTAAGTGTTTATTTCAAAGTGGTTCTTGAGAATTTTGGACGTTCTACTCTCACTTTTTGGGGTCAAATTGACATAATTTTAATTTCAAAGTCAGTTTCAAAGGAATACTCACATGCAAATATTTTACATTTAGAGCAATTCGCCAATATCATATTTCAATATCGTTGGATTTTTTATAAAGCTCATATTGTATCAATATTTGTCAAGATAACTATTTCTCTTTACCATTAAGATTTTTCTGAAAAGGTTTTCATACAATATCCTCATATTAGATTTTTAAGAGTCAATATGCAAATTTAAAATTATTTCGAGGCAACACTCTTAAATTTGAGGGGGGGTGTTAATGTATATTCCTAATTAGTATATTAGTTTACCTATTTAAAATAATTAGCGATATATTCCTAATTAGTCTACCTTTTTAAGATATCTCAATCTTCCTATTTTATAATGTTTGTTTCGTATAAATATATCAATTTATTCTATACTAAAAAAACACAATATAACATATAATAATAAACAATATTTTATAATTTTATATTTCTTCTTTTTTATTTTAAGTATTGTTTATTTTTATAAAAAGGTAGACTAATTAGGAATATATTGCTAATTATCCTAAATATGTAAACTAATATACTAATTAGAAATATACATTAACACCAAATATGAATTATATGTACCAAACGTAATATTATTGACTGATACTGCAGTCTAATTAAGTAATATCGTATATTAAATAGACTGTTATAGTTTCATCTTCTCCCACAAACATCAAAACAAAACTTGGTCCATTTATTTATTTATTTTAATTTTTCTCCAAATTCCTCTAAAATTGTTGCTCTGTGTGTACTTTAAATTATTATATTAAATTTTTTAAAAATATTGTTGGATCAATATTTTTGAACATTTGCCTATGACTCTGGAACTGATCTCCTCATCTCCATCAAAACAAAACTCCCTCAACTTTTTCTCTTTTTTTTTTTTTTTTAAATGTCTTGTTTAATATTACAAGTTTAATCAATTGCCAAACTAAAAACTAGTTTATATTAAGTTCAACCAATCTGTCCTGAAGTCCAATTTTTTTAATCATTATGTAATTTTTCCAATTTTTTTATTGAATCCTTAAAAAATATTTAATCATTATGTCATTAGAAAGAAAATGTAAATTTTAATTTTTTATTTAATCATTAAAAAAAAGTTAATAATCAGAAAGTTAAAATAAAATTAGACGTGCGGTGAGCGTGGATCGAACACGCGACCTTCAGATCTTCAGTCTGACGCTCTCCCAACTGAGCTATCCCCGCACATGAGCAAGTGTTCTTATTTGTAAATTAAAATATGGACATTTCTTATCGATTCCAAACGACACGAATTCAGGAAACATGAGCGTAGAATAGCCAAAATTGGGATAAAAACGACAGAGATAGACGACCAGCCACATTTGTTGATTGTGTGGATCAAGTGTCCACTGTCCAGCCTGCATTTACCTGAACAACAGACGTGTACTGCCAGAGTAAGTACCAATTTTTATGTCTTTCGAAAACATTAAGTTTGACATATGGCATGAATTCCCCATGCTTAGACTTTTGGATTAGGTAATCAGATTCAGGTGCTCTTTGCCTGCAGAGAACTTCTGGTATGTATCATCACTTGCATGTTTCAGAAAATGAAATTCAGTTGCTCGGTATATTTGTCAAACAAAGCATTGTAATTTGTAGAACAAAAGTGCACCACTAGTGGTAAACTGCAGGGGAATAGGATGTTATGGAATCCATGTTGCAAGAGCTGTAAAAGCATATAATAATAGAAGAGCAACAAAAACAGGGAATGCCAAGCATAACTATAGGAAAAGAATCACTCATTTTCAAATTAATCACATTTATTTAGTTTCAAAAAGTACGGAACTCACACAAACAAAAGGTTTCAATTTAACAAAATACTTATATGTATATATATTTACATATTATACATACAGATAAGAAATTCAGTAACTACATCAAAACCAATTAAAATCAAGACTTGAGTGCTTAAGGTACCTGTGTTTTGTAGCTTCTTGATACTAAAATATCAACTATAAGAAGGCCAAATAAACCGATTATGTCGCCTCCCTTGTCCTAAATATGGAGCATGGCCTGTTAACTTCTGCTCCAAGTGTACCTTGTATATAGTTCCCATAAGCAAATGGCAATGTCAACTCCATTGCTTCACTCAGGACTTTGACAACCAGGAAAAAAAAAATGGACATATTTCTAGCTCTTAAAGCTTGACAGCCATCTTTTGGCTCCTACACCCATCAATAAAATTGAATACTTCATATAAAAACATGGATATCCATCTATCTCTAGCCCGAAGATGTTAGGGTGGGTACAGTGTGGGGAACAAGCACTGCTTCGCTACTTGCAGCTTTTGTTGCAGCAATCTCTTCTAAGCGCTTCCACATAGCTTCATGTTTCACCTTGATATCATCGGCCTTTGCTTCTTCTTCTTCAAACTTTCTTAAGCACTCTTCAAACAGCTCAGGATCGATATCAGCAAAGATCTTCCGGACATTAACAGTTAAACTCTGGACCACCTGATTCCAGTGGTTACGTCCATTCTTTTCTAAGGCAGGGAAGATGATGGGCAATATAACTTTTCGGTTCTGTCTAATTAAATTCTCAATGTGATCATTGTTCCACAAGTACAATGCCCTTTCTGCCACCTGAAGAAAAAGATCAGATAGCAAAACGTTATACTAGGAAAGGTGCAGCAGGAATGACAAATGAGAGATAGAATCTAAAATAAACACAGAGCTATGGCTTTCCAGTTCAAAATTCTCACACTATTTTCAGAATTCACTTGCATATTAATTTATGACAGCATGTAGATTAGTTATTTACAGATCCTGCTCCAGAGAAGGCCCTCACACAGTTTTGCATGATGGCCTACATTTCTACCATCAGAAAAAGACTGCTACATCTAGACAAACTTGATCCATAATAATTCAGTGCTGCAACCACATGATCCAATCATAACCACGTAAATTCAAAATAGTATCCAAAAGGGGGAAAAAAAAGATTCATGCAACTGAAAATTATGACAATAATTTGAACTAACCTTGCCAATGGCAAAGCGATTTACCTTTGCATCATTAATCCTTTTACAATGCTAAGCAGGAAAACTATTGTATATGAGAACTAAGATAAAATGTAAAGCCAATCTCTGTTGCATCATTAATCCTTTACAGTGAAATCAATGAAGTACAAAATACCACAAGCACAAGCTTTACAACCATTGCCATTATGACAGCTTTGCTGCACACCTGCACCATCACACAACTTCCACCAAAATAAGTGGCCACCACTACCACTCGATCAATCCATCACCAAAGTATCACCACCAGTGCCATAAAAGTTACACT